>VCJN01001886.1:0-11471 GCA_006384855.1 Tetraselmis striata
TGGCCCTTCGCAGTCGTGGCCTTGCAGCTTGCATCTCCAGTGGCAAATTGCCTTGTGTCGGTGCCTGAGCATGTGTTTCCATCCTTGACAAACATCATCAACTTGCGCGCCCCCACCTTGGATCACAGGCACGCCTTGACACACCTCGTTGCCAGGGCCTTCGTTCCAATTCTCATCAAGGCCTCCATTGGGACTGCTGCAGACATGACTGATTCCACCATCTTTATCGATTCCACGATCAGTCCAGAACATTGCAGACTTCGACAGTGCCATCATCAAAGCATTCTGAAGTCCAGTCCAAAACGCAGCCTTGAGATTCGCAGGAATTGATGGGAGTGGTATACGTGGCGCAATCTCCAGTGCCCGGAGTTGCAGGGAATGTAGGAGCTGGTGTGGATGGTGTGGGATCGAAGGTGGGGTCCGGTGTGGGATCAAAAGAGGGATCCGGCGTGGGATCAAAGGTGGGGTCCGGTGTGGGGCCAGAGCTCTGTGCCGGTGTGGGTGCGGAAGTGGGCGCCGGAGTGGGGGCAGGGGTGGGCGCGGGAGTGGGCGCCGGTGTGGGGGCAGGGGTGGGCGCGGGAGTGGGGGCAGGGGTGGGCCGCCGGTGTGGGGGCAGTGGTGGGCGCGGCAGTGGGCGCCGGTGTGGGGGCAGGGGTGGGCGCGGGAGTGGGCGCCGGTGTGGGGGCAGGGGTGGGCGCGGGAGTGGAGCCGGTGTGGGGGCGGGGGTGGGCGCGGGGAGTGGGCGCCGGTGTGGGGGCAGGGGTGGGAGCCGGTGTGGGGGCAGGGGTGGGCGCGGGAGTGGGCGCCGGTGTGGGGGGCAGGGGTGGGCGCGGGAGTGGGCGCTGGTGTGGGGGCAGGGGTGGGCGCGGCAGTGGGCGCCAGTGTGGGTGCAGGGGTGGGCGCGGGAGTTGACACAGGTGTGGGGGCAGGGGTGGGCGCGGGAGTGGGCGCCGGTGTGGGGGCAGGGGTGGGCGCAGGATTGGGCGCCGGTGTGGGGCAGGGGTGGGCGCAGGAGTGGGCGGCGGGTGTGGGGGCAAGGGTGGGCGCAGGAGTGGGCGCCGGTGTGGGGGCAGGGGTGGGCGCGGGAGTGGGCGCCGGTGTGGGGGCAGGGGTGGGCGCAGGAGTGGGCGCGGGTGTGGGGCAGGGGTGGGCGCAGGAGTGGGAGCCGGTGTGGGGCAGGGGTGGGCGCGGGAGTGGGCGCCGGTGTGGGGGCAGGGGTAGGCGCGGGAGTGGGGCGCCGGTGTGGGGGCAGGGGTGGGCGCGGGAGTGGGTGCCGGTGTGGGGGCAGGGGTGGGCGCGGGAGTGGGCGCCGGTGTGGGGGCAGGGGTGGGCGCGGGAGTGGGTGCCGGTGTGGGGGCAGGGGTGGGCGCGGGAGTGGGCGCCGGTGTGGGGCAGGGGTGGGCGCGGGAGTGGGTGCCGGTGTGGGGGCAGGGGTGGGCGTCGGTGTGGGGGCAGGGGTGGGCGCGGGAGTGGGCGCCGGTGTGGGGGCAGGGGTGGGCGCGGGAGTGGCGCCGGTGTGGGGACAGGGTGGGCGCCGGTGTGGGGGGCAGGGGTGGGCGCCGGTGTGGGGCAGGGGTGGGCGCGGGAGTGGGCGCGGGAGTGGGGGCAGGGTGGGCGCCGGTGTGGGGGCAAGGGGTGGGCGCGGAGTGGGCGCCGGTGTGGGGGCAGGGGTGGGCGCGGGAGTGGGCGCCAGGAATGGGGGCAGGGGTGGGCGCGGGAGTGGGCGCCGGTGTGGGGACAGGGGTGGGCGCCGGTGTGGGGGCAGGGGTGGGCGCCGGTGTGGGGGCAGGGGTGGGCGCGGGAGTGGGCGCCGGTGTGGGGACAGGGTGGGCGCCGGTGTGGGGGCAGGGTGGGCGCCGGTGTGGGGGCAGGGGTGGGCGCGGGAGTGGGGCGCCGGTGTGGGGGCAGGGGTGGGCGCGGGAGTGGGCGCCGGTGTGGGGGCAGGGGTGGGCGCGGAGTGGGCGCCGGTGTGGGGCAGGGGTGGGCGCCGGTGTGGGGGCAGGGGTGGGCGCGGAAGTGGGCGCCGGTGTGGGGGCAGGGGTGGGCCCGGTGTGGGGGCAGGGGGGCACCGGTGTGGGGGCAGGGGTGGGCGCGGAGTGGCGCCAGTGTGGGGGCAGGGTGGGCGCGGGAGTGGGCGCCGGTGTGGGGGCAAGGGGTGGGCGCGGGTGTGGGCGCGGGAGTGGGCGCCGGTGTGGGGGCAGGGGTTGGGCGCGGGAGTGGGCGCCGGTGTGGGGGCAGGGGTGGGCGGCGGGAGTGGGTGCCGGTGTGGGGGCAGGGTGGGCGCGGGAGTGGGCGCCGGTGTGGGGGCAGGGGTGGGCGCGGGAGTGGGTTCCGGTGTGGGGGCAAGGGGTGGGCGCGGGAGTGGGCGCCGGTGTGGGGGCAAGGGGTGGGCGCGGGAGTGGGTGCCGGTGTGGGGGCAGGGGTGGGCGTCGGTGTGGGGGCAGGGGTGGGCACCGTGTGGGGCAGGGGTGGGCGCGGGAGTGGGCGCCGGTGTGGGGGCAGGGGTGGCCGCGGGAGTGGGTGCCGGTGTGGGGGCAGGGGTGGGCGCGGGAGTGGGCGCCGGTGTGGGGGCAGGGGTGGGCGCGGGAGTGGGCGCCGCTGTGGGGGCAGGGGTGGGCGCCGGTGTGGGGGCAGGGGTGGGCGCGGGAGTGGGTGCCGGTGTGGGGGCAGGGGTGGGCGCGGGAGTGGGCGCCGGCGTGGGGGCAGGGGTGGGCGCGGGAGTGGGTGCCGGTGTGGGGCAGGGGTGGGCGCGGGAGTGGGCGCCGGTGTGGGGGCAGGGGTGGGCGCGGGAGTGGGTGCCGGTGTGGGGGCAGGGGTGGGGCGTCGGTGTGGGGGCAGGGGTGGGCACCGGTGTGGGGCAGGGGTGGGCGCGGGAGTGGGCGCCGGTGTGGGGGCAGGGGTGGGCGCGGGAGTGGGTGCGGGAGTGGGCGCCGGTGTGGGGGCAGGGGTGGGCGCGGGAGTGGGCGCCGGTGTGGGGGCAGGGGTGGGCGCGGGAGTGGGTGCCGGTGTGGGGGCAGGGGTGGGCGCGGGAGTGGGCGCCGGTGTGGGGGCAGGGGTGGGCGCGGGAGTGGGTGCCGGTGTGGGGCAGGGGTGGGGCGTCGGTGTGGGGGCAGGGGTGGGCACCGGTGTGGGGGCAGGGGTGGGCGCGGGAGTGGGCGCCGGTTGGGGGCAGGGGTGGGCGCGGGGAGTGGGTGCCGGTGTGGGGGCAGGGGTGGGCGCGGGAGTGGGCGCCGGTGTGGGGGCAGGGGTGGGCGGCGGGAGTGGGAGCCGGTGTGGGGGCAGGGGTGGGCGCGGGAGTGGGCGCAGGAGTGGGGGCAGGGGTGGGCGCGGGAGTGGGCGCCGGTGTGGGGGCAGGGGTGGGCGCGGGAAGTGGCGCCGGTGTGGGGGCAGGGGTGGGCGCCGGTGTGGGGGGCGGGGTGGGCACCGGTGTGGGGGCAGGGGTGGGCGCGGGAGTGGGCGCCGGGTGGGGGCAGGGGTGGGAGCCGGTGTGGGGGCAGGGGTGGGCGCGGGAAGTGGGCGCCGGTGTGGGGGCAGGGGTGGGCGCGGGAGTGGGCGCCGGTGTGGGGGCAGGGGTGGGCGCGGGAGTGGGCGCGGGTGGGGGCAGGGGTGGGCGCGGGAGTGGGCGCCGGTGTGGGGCAGGGGTGGGCGCGGTGTGGGGCGGGAGTGGGCGCCGGTGTGGGGCAGGGGTGGGCGCGGGAGTGGGCGCCGGTGTGGGGCAGGGGTGGGCGCGGTGTGGGGCAGGGTGGGCGCCGGTGTGGGGGCAGGGGTGGGCGCGGGAGTGGGGCCGGTGTGGGGGCAGGGTGGGCGCCGGTGTGGGGGCAGGGGTGGGCGCGGGAGTGGGCGCCGGTGTGGGCAGGGGTGGGCGCCGGGTGGGGCAGGGGTGGGCCCGGTGTGGGGGCAGGGGTGGGCGCGGGAGTGGGCGCCGGTGTGGGGGCAGGGGTGGGCGCGGGAGTGGGCGCCGGTGTGGGGGCAGGGGTGGGCGCCGGTGTGGGGGCAGGGGTGGGCGCGGGGTGGGCGCGGGAGTGGGCGCCGGTGTGGGGGGGGGTGGGCGCGGGAGTGGGCGCCGGTGTGGGGGCAGGGGTGGGCGCGGGAGTGGGCGCCGGTGTGGGGGCAGGGTGGGCGCGGGAGTGGCGCCGGTTTGGGCGAGGTGGGCGCGGGAGTGGGGCGCCGGTGTGGGGCAGGGGTGGGCGCGGAGTGGGCGCCGGTGTGGGGGGAGGGGTGGGCGCGGGAGTGGGGCGCCGGTGTGGAGGCAGGGGTGGGCGCGGGGAGTGGGGCCGGTGTGGGGGCAGGGGTGGGCGCCGGTGTGGGGGCAGGGGTGGGCGCGGAGTGGGCGCCGGTGTGGGGCAGGGGTGGCGCGGGAGTGGGCGCCGGTGTGGGGCAGGGGTGGGCGCGGGAGTGGGCGCAGGAATGGGGGCAGGGGTGGGCGCGGGAGTGGGCGCCAGTGTGGGGACAGGGGTGGGCGCCGGTGTGGGGGCAGGGGTGGGCGCCGGTGTGGGGGCAGGGGTGGGCGCGGGAGTGGGCGCCGGTGTGGGGACAGGGGTGGGGCGCCGGTGTGGGGGCAGGGGTGGGCGCCGGTGTGGGGGCAGGGGTGGGCGCGGGAGTGGGCGCCGGTGTGGGGGCAGGGGTGGGCGCGGGAGTGGGCGCCGGTGTGGGGGCAGGGGTGGGCGCGGGAGTGGGCGCCGGTGTGGGGGCAGGGGTGGGCGCCGGTGTGGGGGCAGGGTGGGCGCGGAGTGGCGGCCCGGTGTGGGGGCAGGGGTGGGCCCGGTGTGGGGGCAGGGGTGGGGCACCGGTGTGGGGCAGGGGTGGGCGCGGGAGTGAGGCGCCAGTGTGGGGGGCAGGGACGTGCCGGTGGGCGCGGGAGTGGGCGCAAGGTGTGGGGGCAGGGGTGGGCGCGGGTGTAGGGGCGCGGGAGTGGGCGCCCGGTGTGGGGGCAGGGCAGTGGGCCGCCGGTGTGAGTGGCGCGCCGGCCGGTGTGGGGGCAGGGTTGGGCGCGGGAGTGGCGCCGGTGTGGGGCAGGGGTGGGCGCGGGAGTGGGCGCCGGTGTGGGGGCAGGGGTGGGCGCGGGAGTGGGGCCGGTGTGGGGCAGGGGTGGGCGCGGGAGTGGGCGCCGGTGTGGGGGCAGGGTGGGCGCCGTGTGGGAGTGGGTGCGGTGTGGGCAGGTGTGGGGGCAGGGGTGGGCGTCGGTTGTGGGGCAGGGTGGGCCCCGGTGTGGGGGCAGGGGTGGCGCGGGAGTGGGCGCCGGTGTGGGGCAAGGGGTGGCCGCGGGAGTGGGTGCGGTTGGGGGCAGGGGTGGGGCGGGAGTGGGCGCCGGTGTGGGGCAGGGGGTGGGCGCGGGAGTGGGCGCCGCTGTGGGGCAGGGGTGGGCGCCGGTGTGGGCAGGGGTGGGCGCGGGTGTGGGCGCGGGAGTGGGCGCCGGTGTGGGGGCAGGGGTGGGCGCGGGAGTGGGCGCCGGTTGTGGGGGCAGGGGTGGGCGCGGGAGTGGGTGCCGGTGTGGGGGCAGGGGTGGGCGCGGAGTGGGCGCCGGTGTGGGGGCAGGGTGGGCGCGGGAGTGGGTGCCGGTGTGGGGCAGGGGTGGGCGCGGGAGTGGGCGGCCGGTGTGGGGGCAGGGGTGGGCGCGGGAGTGGGTGCCGGTGTGGGGGCAGGGGTGGGCGTCGGTGTGGGGGCAGGGGTGGGCACCGGTGTGGGGGCAGGGGTGGCGCGGGAGTGGGCGCCGGTGTGGGGGCAGGGGTGGGCGCGGGAGTGGGTGCGGGAGTGGGCGCCGGTGTGGGGGCAGGGGTGGGGCGCGGAGTGGGGCGCCGGTGTGGGGGCAGGGGTGGGGCGGGAGTTGGTGCCGGTGTGGGGGCAGGGGTGGGCGCGGGAGTGGGCGCGGTGTGGGGGCAGGGGTGGGCGCGGGAGTGGGTGCCGGTGTGGGGGCAGGGGTGGGCGTCGGTGTGGGGGCAAGGGGGTGGGCACCGGTGTGGGGGCAGGGGTGGGCGCGGGAGTGGGGCGCCGGTGTGGGGCAGGGGTGGGCGCGGGAGTGGGCGCCGGTGTGGGGGCAGGGGTGGGCGCGGGAGTGGGAGCCGGTGTGGGGCAGGGGTGGGCGCGGGAGTGGGCGGCAGGAGTGGGGGGCAGGGGTGGGCGCGGGAGTGGGCGCCGGTGTGGGGGCAGGGGTGGGCGCGGGAGTGGGCGCCGGTGTGGGGGCAGGGGTGGGCGCGGGAGTGGGGCGCCGGTGTGGGGGCAGGGGTGGGCGCGGGAGTGGGGCGCCGGAGTGGGGGCAGGGGTGGGCCGCGGGTGTGGGGCAGGGTTGGGGCGGGGAGTGGGCGCCGATGTGGGAGCAGGGGTGGGCGCGGGAGTGGGGCGCGTGTGGGGGCAGGGGTGGGAGCCGGTGTGGGGGCAGGGTGGGCGCGGGAGTGGGCGCCGGTGTGGGGCAGGGGGTGGGCGCGGGAGTGGGCGCCGGTGTGGGGCAGGGGTGGGCGCGGGAGTGGGCGCAGGATGGGGGCAGGGGTGTGCCGCGGAGTGGGCGCCGGTGTGGGGACAGGGGTGGGCGCCGGTGTGGGGGCAGGGGTGGGGCGCCGGTGTGGGGGCAGGGGTGGGCGCGGGAGTGGGCGCCGGTGTGGGGACAGGGGTGGGCGCCGGGTGTGGGGGCAGGGGTGGGCGCCGGTGTGGGGGCAGGGGGTGGGCGCGGGAGTGGGCGCCGGTGTGGGGGCAGGGGTGGGCGCCGGTGTGGGGGCAGGGGTGGGCGCGGGAGTGGGCGCCGGTGTGGGGGCAGGGGTGGGCGCCGGTGTGGGGGCAGGGGTGGGCACCGGTGTGGGGGCAGGGGTGGGCGCGGGAGTGGGCGCCGGTGTGGGGGCAGGGGTGGGCGCGGGAGTGGGCGCCGGTGTGGGGGCAGGGGTGGGCGCGGTGTGGGGCAGGGTGGGCGGGTGTGGGCGCGGGAGTGGGCGCCGGTGGGGGGCAGGGGTGGGCGCGGGAGTGGGCGCCGGTGTGGGGCAGGGGTGGGCGCGGAGTGGGTGCCGGTGTGGGGGCAGGGGTGGGCGCGGGAGTGGGCGCCGGTGTGGGGGCAGGGGTGGGCGCGGGAGTGGGCGCCGGTGTGGGGGCAGGGGTGGGCGCGGGAGTGGGGCCGGGTGTGGGGGCAGGGGTGGGCGCGGGAGTGGGCCGGTGTGGGGGCAGGGGTGGGCGCCGGTGGGGGCAGGGGGTGGCACCGGTGTGGGGGCAGGGTGGGCGCGGGAGTTGGCGCCGGTGTGGGGGCAGGGGTGGGCGCGGGAGTGGGTGCCGGTGTGGGGGCAGGGGTGGGCGTCGGTGTGGGGGCAGGGGTGGGGCACCGGGTTGTGGGGAGCAGGGGTGGGCGGCGGGAAGTGGGCCGCCGGTGTGGGGGCAGGGGTGGGCGCGGGAGTGGGTGCCGATGTGGGGGCAGGGGTGGGCGCGGGAGTGGGCGCCGGTGTGGGGGCAGGGGTGGGCGCTCCAGTGGGAGCCGGTGTGGGGGCAGGGGTGGGCGCGGGAGTGGGCGCAGGAGTGGGGGCAGGGGTGGGCGCGGGAGTGGGCGCCGGTGTGGGGGCAGGGGTGGGCGCGGGAGTGGGCGCCGGTGTGGGGGCAGGGGTGGGCGCCGGTGTGGGGGCAGGGGTGGGCACCGGTGTGGGGGCAGGGGTGGCGCGGGAGTGGGCGCCGGTGTGGGGGCAGGGGTGGGCGCGGGAGTGGGTCCGGTGTGGGGGCAGGGGTGGGCGCGGGAGTGGGGCGCCGGTGTGGGGGCAGGGGTGGGCGCGGGAGTGGGCGCCGGTGTGGGGGGCAGGGGTGGGCGCCGGTGTGGGGGGCAGGGGTGGGCGCGGGTGTGGGCCGCGGGAGTGGGCGCCGGTGTGGGGGCAGGGGTGGGCGCGGGAGTGGGCGCCGCTGTGGGGGCAGGGGTGGGCGCGGGAGTGGGTGCCGGTGTGGGGGGCAGGGGTGGGCCGCGGGAGTGGGCGCCGGTGTGGGGGCAGGGTTGGGCGCGGGAGTGTGCGCCGGGTGTGGGGGCAGGGGTGGCGCGGGAGTGGGCGCCGATGTGGGAGCAGGGGTGGGCGCGGGAGTGGGCGCCGGTGTGGGGGCAGGGGTGGGCGCCGGTGTGGGGGCAGGGGTGGGCACCGGTGGTGGGGGCAGGGTGGGCGCGGGAGTGGGCGCCGGTGTGGGGGCAGGGGTGGGCGCGGGAGTGGGCGCCGGTGTGGGGGCAGGGGTGGGCGCGGGAGTGGGCGCCGGTGTGGGGCAAGGGGTGGGCGCGGGAGTGGGCGCCGGTGTGGGGGCAGGGGTGGGCGCGGGAGTGGCGCCGGTGTGGGGGCAGGGGTGGGCGCGGGAGTGGGCGCCGGTGTGGGGGCAGGGGTGGGCGCGGGAGTGGGCGCCGGTGTGGGGGCAGGGGTGGGCGCCGGTGTGGGGGCAGGGGTGGGCGCGGGAGTGGGCGCCGGTGTGGGGGCAGGGGTGGCGCGGGAGTGGGCGCGGGAGTGGGGGCAGGGGTGGGTGCGGGAGTGGGCGCCGGTGTGGGGGCAGGGGTAGGCTGAGGGGGAAGTGTTTGCGTAGGCGTAGGGGCAGGGGTATTGTTAGGCGCAGGGGGTATACCTGTTTGTTATACTAGGAGTAGGCGCTGGTGTTGGCGCCGGTGTGGGGGCAGAGGTGGGCGCCGGTGTGGGAACAAGGGTGGGCGCCGGTGTGGGGGCGGGGGTGGGCGCCGGTGTGGGGACAAGGGTGGGCGCGAAGGTGGGCGATGGTGTGGGATCGAAAGTGGGATCCGGTGTGGGAACAAAAGAGGGATCCGGCGTGGGATCAAAGGTGGGGTCCGGTGTGGGACCAGAGCTCAGTGCGGGAGTGGGTGCCGGTGTGGGCGAGAAAGTGGGCGCCGGTGTGGGGGCAGGGGTGGGCCTGGGAGTGGGCGCCGGTGTGGGGGCAGGGGTGGGCGTGGGAGTGGGCGCCGGTGTGGGGGCAGGGTGGGCGCCGGTGTGGGGGCAGGGTGGGCGCGGGAGTGGGGGCAGTGGTGGGCGCTGGAGTGGCACCGGTGTGGGGGCAGGGGTGGGCGCGGGAGTGGGCGCCGGTGTGGGGGCAGGTGGGGGGCGGAGTGGGCGCCGGTGTGGGGGCAGGGGTGGGCGCGGGAGTGGGCGCCGGTGTGGGGGCAGGGGTGGGCGCGGGAGTGGGCGCCGGTGTGGGGGCAGGGGTGGGCGCCGGTGTGGGGGCAGGGGTGGGCGCGGGGGTGGCGCCGGTGTGGGGGCAGGGGTGGCGCGGGAGTGGGCGCCGGTGTGGGGGCAGGGGTGGGCGCGGGAGTGGGGGCAGTGGTGGGCGCTGGAGTGGGCACCGGTGTGGGGGGCAGGGGTGGGCGCGGAGTGGGCGCCGGTGTGGGGGGCAGGGTGGGCGCGGGAGTGGGCGCCGGTGTGGGGGCAGGGGTGGGCGCGGGAGTGGGAGCCGGTGTGGGGGCAGGGGTGGGGCGCCGGTGTGGGGCAGGGGTGGGCGCGGGGGTGGCGCCGGTGTGGGGGCAGGGGTGGGCGCGGGAGTGGGCGCCGGTGTGGGGCAGGGGTGGGCGCCGGTGTGGGGGCAGGGGTGGGCGCCGGTGTGGGGGCAGGGGTGGGCGCGGGAGTGGGCGCCGGTGTGGGGCAGGGTGGGCGCCGTGTGGGGGCAGGGGTGGGCGCGGGGTGTGGGCGCGGGAGTGGGGGCAGGTGTGGGCGCGGGAGTGGGCGCAGGTGTGGGGGCAGGGGTGGGCGCGGGAGTGGGCGCCGGTGTGGGGCAGGGGTGGGCGCGGGAGTGGGCGCCGGTGTGGGGGCAGGGGTGGGCGCGGGAGTGGCGCCGGTGTGGGGGCAGGGGTGGGCGCAGGAGTGGGCGCGGGGTGGGGCAGGGGTGGGAGCCGGTGTGGGGGCAGGGTGGCACCGGTGTGGGGGCAGGGCTGGGCGCGGGAGTGGGCGCCGGTGTGGGGGCAGGGGTGGGCGCCGGTGTGGGGGCAGGGTGGGCACCGGTGTGGGGGCAGGGGTGGGCGCGGGAGTGGGCGCCGTGTTGGGGCAGGGGTGGGCGCGGGGTGGGGGCAGGGTGGGCGCGGGTGTGGGCCGCGGGAGTGGGGGCAGGTGTGGGCCGCGGAGTGGGCGCAGGTGTGGGGGCAGGGGTGGGCGCGGGAGTGGCGCCGTGTGGGGGCAGGGGTGGGGCGCGGGAGTGGGCGCCGTGTGGGGCAGGGGTGGGCGCGGAGTGGGCGCCGGTGGGGGCAGGGTGGGCGCAGGAGTGGGCGCGGGTGTGGGGCAGGGGTGGGAGCCGGTGTGGGGCAGGGTGTGGGCGCCAGAGTCGGGGCAGGGGTGGGCGCGGGAGTGGGCGCCGGTGTGGGGGCAGGGTGGGCGCGGTGTGGGGGCATGGGGTGGGCAGCCGGTGTGGGGGAAGGGTGGGGCGGGAGTGGGCGCCGGTGTGGGGGCAGGGGTGGGCGCCGTGTGGGGGCAGGGGTGGGCGCGGGTGGGGCGCGGGAGTGGGGGCAGGTGTGGGGCGCGGGAGTGGGCGCAGGTGTGGGGGGGGTGGGCGCGGGAGTGGGCGCCGGTGTGGGGGCAGGGGTGGGCGCGGGAGTGGGCGCCGGTTGTGGGGGGCAGGGGTGGGCGCGGGAGTGGTAGCGCCGGTGGTGGGGGCAGGGGTGGGCGCAGGGAGTGGGCGCGGGTGTGGGGGCAGGGTTGGGCCGGTGTGGGGGCAGGGGTGGGTCAGAGTCGGGGCAGGGGTGGGCGCAGGAGTGGGGCAGGGGTGGGCGCGGGAGTGGGCGCCGGTGTGGGGGCAGGGGTGGGCGCGGGAGTGGCGCCGGTGTGGGGGCAGGGGTGGGCGCCGGTGTGGGGCAGGGGTGGCGCGGGAGTGGGCGCTGGTGTGGGGGAGGGGTGGGCGCGGGAGTGGGCGCAGGTGTGGGGGCAGGGGGTGGCGCAGGTGTGGGGGAGGGTTGGCGCGGGGAGTGGGCGCGGGAGTGGGGGCAGGGGTGGCGCGGGAGTGGGCGCAGGTGGGGGGCAGGGGTGGGCGCGGGAGTGGGGCGCCGGTGTGGGGGCAGGGGTGGGCGCGGGAGTGGGCGCCGGTGTGGGAGCAGGGGTGGGCGCGGGAGTGGGCGCTGGTGTGGGGCAGGGGTGGGCGCCGGTGTGGGGGCAGGGGTGGGCGCCGGTGTGGGGGCAGGGGTGGGCACCGGTGTGGGGGCAGGGGTGGGCGCGGGAGTGGGCGGGCCGGTGGGGGGCAGGGGTGGGCGCGGGAGTGGGCGCCGGTGTGGGGGCAGGGGTGGGCGCAGGAGTGGGCGCGGGTGTGGGGGCAGGGGTTGGAGCCGGTGTGGGGGCAGGGGTGGGCGTCAGAGTCGGGGCAGGGGTGGGCGCAGGAGTGGGGGCAGGGGTGGCGCGGGAGTGGGCCGGTGTGGGGGCAGGGGTGGGCCGCCGGAGTGGGCGCCGGTGTGGGGCAGGGGTGGGCGCCGGTGTGGGGGCAGGGGTGGGCGCGGTGTGGGGCAGGGGTGGGCGCGGGGTGGAGTGGGCGCCGGTGTGGGGGCAGGGGTGGGCGCCGGT
>VCJN01001887.1:0-39268 GCA_006384855.1 Tetraselmis striata
CCTTTTGGTTGTTGGCCTAATAAGTCTATGTAACGCCCGTAAAAGAATGATTACAGTCACCAATAGTAGCCGGTGTTCATCTCTCTCCGGCTTTAGTCTTGATGGGCCGCGACATTAATGGCTTGCTCACAGCCCATGAAAAGCCGAAATTAGCCGGCATCGGACGCCATCACTTGCAATTGCGAAAGCCAAACCACAGCCGGCACGCCCTAAGTAACGTCGTTCTATGGGTCCATGAGTACCTACTAGAGGCGGCGGATGTACTGGGTTGCGCTCCCGACACTCCATGGTGGCGTGATGATGGCTGGTGGTGACGCGATGGTAGTGCGCTATAACCGACCGCGCAACGACGTTCCAACCTCGTAACGTTTACCACGTGCCTTAGCTCACCTGCCTACTCCACTGGCCCAGTTCCACCAAACCACCTCATAACTCTGTATTGTGCTCCATTGGACCTTCGACCCCCCCCCCCCCCCCCCCCCCCCGCCCTCAAACCAGGCTCCCCTCGCAAAATGTCATCCCAAGTCGCCCTCTGGGCGGATCCTTCATTCACTTTTTCACTCATTTGCATTGATGATATCATGGCATTTACAGAATTCCGTGGTTCTTGGCTCCCTGGCCTCGTGCTTAACCCTTGGTTTCAAGCTTCTATCTTTTTTTTGCTGGCAACCTTTCACAATGATGTAAAGCACCAATGTAACTTAATGAATTGGCAAATTGGTGACTTCATGGTTCCCTTGGCTCTTTCTTGGTTCTTGGCCCCCTGGCCTCCTGCTTGACCCTTGGTTTCAGGCTTATATCTCTCTTTTGCTGGGAACCTTTCAGAATTGCTTTTAGTTCTGGTTTTAGTGCGCATATGTTTAAATTCAAAAGCACTGATGTAAGATTAAAAATGTTTTTTAAGCCCTTATGTGAGCATAAAGTACCTGTGCCGTAGTACTGGTCGTGAGCAAGCCAGGATGGCGATGCGACACTGTTTACAAGTGTTTGAAATAGACTCGCGCTACCGGTACTGTTCGGGAAACGAGTTAGTCGCTACAGCATTCGGGGTTTCGCGCCGCCACGCGCGGCTATTGTGCCGCGCGCGGACGGCACACGTGTGCTGCCAGATGAGCGGGATACCAGTACTCGTTATTCTCGCAGTCGCTAGCTGACTGGTACGATTATTCATCAACATACAGTAAGGACTAAAAAAATATTATTTGAAGTACACTGGTACCCGACCCGAAATTCTGACAGCCTGTCAGCCGCTCAATGTCGAGTGACAGAATTGTCAGCATACACGGGGACAGTATTTTGAAGCATCAGTACCAGTAGGGCAGACATATCATATGCAGTATAGCCGTTTTATTTTGGTGATTTCCGATATCGCCTTCTGCTGCTAGCTCATGTAATTAAATAGTATAGCCGCGTATTGTAAAGCCGTACGCTGTAGTATGTTGGGACCACTACCCGTAGTCGCCATCTAAATCCTCGTGTCAATTTTTGCCACGCTGGAACCCTCTTACAAAACTGCACCCACGATCCCGTCTCGCTGTCTCGCCACTCTGGCAATAAGCTCTGAATTAAAGTATTCAGATTCCTAAATTTACGTACCATGTCTCGCAGATTCAAAATCGACGTACGAGATCGCTGTCCATGTGGCCCGTTCTCGTCCGGCCGTCTCGCGCGCATCAGGGTGGCGCCGCCCGCGGGTGACGCGCGCAGGCGAGTGGCTCCCCCGCCGCGGCGCGACGTGACGACGTCACGGCAGCAAGACGTGGACGATTGTGCAGGTCCTAGAGCCACACCTCCCCGAGTTTCTCGGGTCCTCCGTCTTCCCCCCAACACTCTCCTCCATTCCATTTCCCTCTTCCTTCGCGGGTCAAGTCGTTCGCCTTTACCTCAGGTTCCTCTCCCCTCCTCGCCCGTCGCTCGTTGCCGAGGCCTCACCCCTCGTTGGCCTCGCCGTGTATAGCGCCGCCCCCTGTTTCTTGCCCGTTCTACTGTTGCTCAGATGCACTACTATATACAACCCGCCCTGGGCTCTGTTACCGCGCCCCTTTCAGCTCGGTCGCAACCCTTCTTGCCAATACATTGTTCCGTCACACCTGCTTGCTCTGTATATGACGTGTGTGAGCTGACATAGGACAGGTTTGGTCGCTGAGCGACCGAGTTCGGCGTCCGCCATATCCCTCCCCGCTGTACATGCCTCCCCCCCGCCCCCCCCCCACCCCGCCCCGCCCCGCCCGCCCTTTCTGTATCCCGCCCACGTTTGGTCGACTCATCCGCTGCTCGCACACACACCTCGACCGTGGGACTGATCCAGAAGCCATCTCAGCCCTCTAGTGCGAACTCGCACTGCTCGCGCTGCCGTTACCGACGTGCTGGCAGGTTCTCGTTGCTGCTCACTTGACTGGTCTTGGGCTGCCCCTCGCGATATCACGTCCCATGTATGTTATGTCTGAACATCCCGGCCCATTGTCTGGCAGTGCGGTCGCACCAAGCACGCGCGCCGGTGATTCCTTTGTCGGGCCTACTCGTCCACCGTCGACTTGATTGGCCCTTGCAGCAGCTACTATCTGCAGCCGTGAGCTCAAGCAGACCCGCGCCGTAGACGGCCACGCTCGCCTGATTGTGCTGCTCCCTATCCTCTGTGGCTGCCCCCTCTCCTCCTCCTCGTCCAGATGCACCCGCCCTCGCCCCTCCGGTACTTTCAGTCTAGTTGCCCTTTCTGTCTTTCGTCTTATGGGGTGTTGCACACATAACCCCGGTCGATTTGCAACCCTTCGACCCATCCATTTATTTTCGTGTCCTGTCACAAGTAAGAAATAACATGTACAACACGCTTTTGGCGTGCTTGAACATTACTTATCCCTTCCCTATGGCCCTCTGCTTTGATGAGCAGGCACCATGCAGGCCGCTCTCTCTGCTCGGGCCATGCCCGTCACTGGGCTGGGCCGCAAGTCCCTCCCTGCCCGTGCAGCCAGCCGCGCAGCTCGCCCGGCCGCCCGCCGCCCGCTGGCGGTGCGTGCGCAGTCTGCCAAGGGTGTGAATGCTGCCGCAGCGGTGGAGATGCCTGGCATGGTGTACGAGGGCGACTCGAAGCAGCAGGAGATCACCTGGAACAACGGCGGTGACCTGCAGCCCACTGGGGAGTGGAGGCGCAACCTGGACCTCAAGGTGGGTGTGCCCTGCAGTCATGATGTCGCTGGAGTGAAATCCCATGAGCAGAGGGCTCTGCAATGGCTAACGCTGTGCGGCTACTGCAGGCCTGGGGTGCTGAGATCCGCGCGCTGGAGAAGGAGCTGCGTGAGGGGCAGACGGTGGAGGACGACGTGGCGCACCTGAAGACCGTGATGCGATGGACCAATGTGCTATGGTGGACTGGCCTTGTCATGGCGCCCTTCACCGTGCTTGCCGCCATCCCCATTTCCACGGCCATCATGGGCCGCTGGACGATGGTGGGTCACCACGTGTGCCACGGTGGCTACAACGCGCAGCAGAGCGAGAACGGCAAGATCACCGGCCGCTTCCACCGCCGCTCCTTTGCCCTTGGCCTCAAGCGCCGCATGTACGACTGGCTGGACTGGATGAAGCCGGAGGCGTGGGATGTGGAGCACAACAACCTGCACCACTACAAGCTGGGCGAGAGCGGGGACCCCGACCTTGTGGAGCGCAACCTGGAGAACACAGTGCGCGCGCAGAAAGACATGGGCGTGCCCAACTTCCTGCGCGTGGCGCAGGTGTTGCCGCTCTTCTTCATCTGGAAGTGGTACTACTACGCCCCTAACACGCTGAAGGAGCTGGAGAAATGGAACGCGACCAAGGCTGAGAACCGCGGGCTGGAGAAGCCGCAGCAGAACTGGGCGCACCTGGGGGAGAACGCCGCCAGTGTGCTGAGTACCGTGCAGGGCGTGGCGCAGGGCAAGCTTGGCATGGCGATTGATCTCGCCAAGTGCCTGCTGCCCTATGGTGTTGTCATGTTTGGCGTCATCCCGGGCGCCGCCTACGCGCTGCTCGGCGCTCAGGCGGGCATCACGACGCTCACCACCATGGTGGTTGCTGAGCTGCTGACCAACCTCCACAGCTTTGCAGTCATTGCCACCAACCACGCGGGCGAGGACATTTACAAATTTGAGACGCCTGTGAAGGTGAAGACTGACGAATTCTACTTGCGCGCCGTCATTGGCTCCACCAACTTCCATACCGGCAGCGACTTTGGGGAGCCGGGCTCGTTCAAGGCCAACTTGGTAGACTTCTCGCAGGGCTGGCTCAACTACCAGATCGAGCACCACATGTGGGCGGACATGAGCATGCTGTCGTACCAAAAGGCTGCGCCCCGTGTGCGCGCCATCTGCGAGAAGTACGGGGTGCCGTACGTGCAGGAGCCGGTGTGGACGCGCGTGAAGAAGACCGTGGACATCATGACCGGTGAGAAGAACATGCTCAACTGGGATAAGGGCCAGTAGGGCGGCAGCACACTTTACTGCCAATCTGCGGATTCCCCCTTTAGCTCCCTAGAACATAATTCTGATTGATTGCCACCCAACCCTCTGTAAAGCGCCCATGCTCCCTGCCCGGCCCCGTATGGTGCGGAGAGCCACCATATTACCACCGACGCGCGACTGCGGCACTTTGGCCCAGCCAGCTTGTAAAACGATTGTGATCGGTCGAAGGAACCGCACCTGGATTCCACCCCCTCCTTGCGTCGACTAAAGTGGAATCCAAGAGGACACCACTCTTCATGGGTTACTGCGGCGGACCTCTCAACTGCTAATAGGACAGCGCTACTGTGGTCAAATTTGCCAGGGGGCACAGCACTGATGAGGATAGGGACCTGCTGCACCTCTCTGAGGCTCCCTCCAGCCCTCGAACAGCCTAGAACAGGACGACCTACACTAGATATACATATATATATATATATGTCTTATCCCCTGTGCTAAATGTACCAGACTCCGCAATCAGTCTTGGCATAATTTTTACAGCATATGGGAGTAATTATCATTCGCAGAGTGCAATATGATAGGCCAGCCTTCTCAGATCAACAGGCATTGAAATGAAGTTGTTGCTATATCCGGCGTATCAACTCAGCACATTTTCCGACACAGGCCGCACCCTCCTCTCGAAAAGCACGCGGCGTACACAATATTCTACAAGTGCAGTCAGACAGTTGAACAGCCCAATGAACCAAAATGAACGGAAACCAAGCGCATGGGATCATCGCCTCGCTTCCTCTGAATATATTCGGTGCAAGGGTTTTGCGGAGATTCCGCACAATCCATGAAGTACGGACCGAAATAGGCCGGAGTTGTTCCGGCCGATTCCTGAACAAACTACGGTTACAGGTACGCTACTACCTGCACGGTTTGAGGTTTCAAATCAAGCCCTGGTCATAGAGCCATATGTATACAGTGCGTGTGCACGGTTTTTATATTACAACCCAAAAAAGGTACACCCCTCCACATAAGTCCGGGTTTTGCATTTTCGATCGCAAAGCGCATGCATGGGCGAGGATAACGCCGGCTGCATGTGCATACATGCTAACTACAGTGGGAATAGTTCGGGCGAACGCCTATTGTGCGCTTTATACCCACCCACGCGACAACACGACCATTTGTGGGCGCCCTTTAAAAAACGCGAAATCATTGCATGATGCGTTGGCGCCAGAAAATTGTGGGTTGCGCCAACCGTTCAAACCTATGATGGGAATAGCGGCACTCGTCGCACCAAACTCGGTGAATACGGCCCTTGGCATAAGTTGCACACACCATGCGTGTAGGCTACTGAAAGCATGTCGCTATAGGCACGACGTGACACCCAAACGACAAGTTGGCCACTGTGGGGAGCAGTTTTGGGGTGAAAATGCTGCTGTTTCTGTGGCGAACGCACGTAGGAGAGGCGCTCGATGGCCCGCTTGGCGTAGGGCGGTGCTCTACTATGGGGGCGCGTGGTGGAATGCCAGTTGCACCGTTTCGTGGGCGGGGTGGCGCGGTAGGAGCGTGGACCATAAATAAATATGAAATTCCTTGAAAAATGCTGTGGAAAATGGCATTTTGGCTGGTAGATGTGTGTATCGCTATGAGGCGGCACATGCCAAGTGTTGGTGATTCGTGGTCATCCACACACATAACGCTCTCGCACAGCCGAGTATGGGGCTTAGACACGCACTTGGCGCAAAGCCACGCGCCCGACATGGGTGGGCACATAAGGCCGTGAGGGGCAACTTGGATGATCATCTTTGGGGATTTTTCCGGGGACCCAAAAAAACAAATTTTTGATTTCGAAAGATTGGTTTCGGCGCAGATTTGAACGAGCAATTGCGTGGTATTTTTAAAACAATCTTCTGAGCAAACCCTGAGAAGTTATAGCGTTTTCAAGCGACGGGGCTGTTGCTGAGCGTGGCCGACACTGATGCCATGCCAGTATCGCAACGCGACATGTACTAGCCGCCGCCCACACGGCTGCACCTCAACCAAATGCACCCGAGCCCCTCGCCAATGTGTTTCCTCACCGTTCATGGCCATCCCGCCGTGTGGTTGTCTATTCACGCGCGTCGGCGTGTGCGTGATACCGACCCTGGTTTTGGTGCAGTTGCCCACGACGCCCATCCACGCACCAAGTGCAGCGTGACACCCTAGTCAAAAGGTCTTTAAGCTTCGGTTTGAGCCACTCGTCATGCAGGTTTTATAAAACCCTCTGAGATTCCAGGGTTTCGTCTCATATACCCTACGTTCAGGTACCCTAGACTTCTGAAGTCTTGAGACTGCCGAAAAGGGACCCCAAACTTATGTGCAGGGGTGTACATCCCTTGTCCGCTCGGTTGAGCGGTCGTCTCGTACGCGAGAGGTTCCGGTATCGAATCTTGGCCGATGTATTTTATGGCAATATCGTCCCGGCGTGTCAGCATGGGTTAACCCGCCCGGTTGATGCACTAGCCCTTCGTTCGGGGTTCAAGTGAGGCAATGGTCTATGGTCAAGAGCCGAAATTGGCAGGATGGTTTAGCGAAAGCGTGGAGGGAAAACGGAGTCAGGGGGGGCGCTGCGTGGAACGCAGCGACAACTGGAAGATGGCAGGCTCAGCTGTTATGGCTGCTTTTATTCTACACGTGCTGCACCCAACAAGGGCGCAACAACAGGTGCCTAGTTCCCGTACCACTGAGCAGCACTTGTAGCTGAAAAGCGGTTAGGTCAAGGGAGGAAACCCCATAAACTAGTTTAGATCATTTCAAGTTGAGTCTGGTTTTGCCAGTCATGAGCGAACGGAGAGAGCGGTGGATTGACGGAGAAGGGGTAGCGCCAGATCATGAAGGAGGCACCGGGACGGCCACCGCTGCGGAGTCCTGTTGGACTTGGAAGTGGCGGAGCGGGGCGATGTGGCCAAAGAAGAACCATGCGCCAGGTGAAGGAAGAACGTTGGGGTCGATGTAGTTCAGGACGACGTCGGAGTTAGTGGCCCACCCGCCTTGGTAGCGAATGTGGGACAATGGTACTCCGATGGCGTTGGCCGCAGACGCTGCTCCCTTGCGAAGGCTGTGTGAGGTCCAGGAAGTGCCGGCGGGAGGGGCAGCACCGACCAGACGGACGGCTGTAGACAGCCAGTCCGACATTGTAGCGGCAATCCAAGGTTTTGACTGCTCGCTCGGGGTGACCGCCCAGAAGTTTGTTTCAGCCAAGGCAACAGAAACCAGGGGGACAGACTGTACCGTGTCGATGAAGTGGGAGACGTGCGACTCGGGGGTGCTCGGCCACCGGAAGGAGAAGTACGCGCAGGTCGTCGCGCCCCCGTCGGCCAGCGCGGCCTTTCTCGCGGTACACCTGCAGGGTAATGTTGTAATTGTCGACATGCACATCCCGCACTCGGCAGGAGACGCCAGTAAGTCCTCTGGCGAAGAACATAAAGTTGAGAACCGAGGCCACGAGGGCTCGGAAGTCGTGTTGGTACTCTGGGGTGGGAGCAGACACAATCAGCTCTGCTTTTGTGACGAAGCGGTAAGCTACATCGGCATGCAGAGGAACTCGCAAAGGGGCTGTTTCCAGACGGCGCTGCCGCAGCATCAACCCACGCCTTGCCGAAGTGAGGTGTAGACTGTCCTTGGCGATGGGGTCGAGGTTGTGCAGCTCGAAGAACGTGTTGATTGCAGACATGTAAGGTTGCATGGACTTAGCTCCAATGTGCCCTCGCTCACCAATCTAGGCGACGCACCGAACGACAGTAGCAATGGTCGCCTCCAGAGGGCTGATGTTCTCGGAGTCGTGGCAGAACTCCGCGAACTGAGACAGTCTGCCGGCGTAGCTCTTGACTGTCTGAGCGGTGAGGGAGCTGGAGAGCAGGTCGAGTGTCCGTTGTCCAAACTCGTCTGAGCCGAAAGCCTCCTGCAGTCGAGATCGTAGTGAAGCAGCCCAGGGGGCGACAGCTTCGGGCTCGTCAATTACGTAAGTGCGTCGTTTTACCGACAGAGTTCCGTAGGTGCGACTACTGTTCGCAAAGTACTCGGCAGCATCGGTTAGGTTCCCGGCGGCTGGCCGGTAGTTGCTGGACGGGTTTGCAGTAGCACCAGTACGGGTTTGCGGGGCTAGGTTCAGGTAGGAGGGCCGCCCCGCGCGCCCTTCGCGCTCGTGGCGCCTGTCACGCGCGTAACGTACACGCGCGAAGCTTGGTCGTTGCGAACCAGTTGTAACACGCAGTGTAACAACCGACGGACGCATTGAGGGAATGGTACGGGAGGCGGTTGGTTGAGCCGCCATGTGCCGGTGTGCGGATGGTTGAGCCGCACTCGGCTGTAGCTGTAAGAAGCGCCGCACCGAGGAAGGTCTAAATGAAGTCTGTAAGGTGGGGGGGGGGGGGGGGGGGGGGTCAGGTCCTGACACATGGCGCTCATCCCGCCGTTGAGATGCAAGGGTGCGCTTTGCGGCGATCACCGAAAGGTGGCCTCGCAAAGCGCCAGCAGCTCCGACGAAAGGCGCCCCACACCGTCATTCGTGCTCACCTTCGCGGCCACGCCCGCGTCCACCGGCACGTCCTCGTCCACGTCCGCGACCTGCAGCTGATGCCGCCACCCGAGCGGTAGCGGTTGCTTTGGCGCTGCTGGCCACAGTCGCCTCGAAGACGCGACGCTCGTAGTCCCTCATGAGGTCCCCAAAAATCGCAGATCCCAGATGCTCATAAGCAGGCTGAAAGTGCTGAGCTCGCAGCACGTCCAGAACACCTTGGTCACCGTGCACACGCTTGACCTCATTAAGCCTCCGTAGGAAGGCCAAACGAAAGCGAAACGCCTTGTCGATGGCTTCGGCGTGGTTCCGAGCTCTCGCGAGGTAGGGGGTGAAGTCCTGATTTGCAGCAGGGACGTAAGGCAGCAGCTCGTCAAGCGCCACGAAAAGTGCGGCCATGTGGGCGCCGAAACACGACATCCATAAATACTCCTCCTGGGCCGGCAGACGCCGGTCATCCTGCTTGAGGCACTCGTTCGTTAGGTCGGTGCTCAGGGGGAAGAGTCCAGGCACTCGGCTGACCGGTCGAACGGCCTCGTAACCAAAATCTGCTCTCTGCAATAGTTCTGGCACCGCGAGGTAGTCATCCTCGTCACTCACGGATTTTGCTCCGACACGGCCGCTCTGGGCTAGCTCCAGCAAGTCGGGGCGCTCTGCGGCTCCCCCGTTGCCTGTCGGCTGTCCCGCGATGCGCTGCCCGGAACCGGAACCATGTGCTCCTTCTCCATCAACAACGCGCGCACGAGCCGTCAATTGGGCCATCGCTGTAGCAAGCTCCCGCAGCAATGTAGACTGGGCCTTCACGTATGCGTGTAGCGACTCGAGCGTCGGCTCAACGACGGGTTCTTCTCCATCTGGCATGGTAACGCACGGACGTACGAATGAGAATATCACACTCGGGTGGTGAGCCGGGTGTGGTCTTGAACAACTTGGGGTGACCTTGCTCGCAACAGGTTACGAGACAGTTATAACATCGTTGCGTGGAACGCAACGGCAACTGGAAGATGGCAGGCTCAGCTGTTATGGCTGCTTTTATGTCTCCACGTGCTGCACCAAAAGGGCGCGACAACAGGTGCCTAGTTCCCGTACCACTGAGCAACACTTGTAGCTGAAAAGCGGTTAGGTCAAGGGAGGAAACCCCATAAACTAGTTTAGGTCAAACCCAGGGCGGTTTTTAAGTAGATATGTGTTCGGGGAACTTGTATCGTCACGAAATGACAGTGCCTCGTGTGTCCGCCGGCATGCTGAGATCGATGCTGTATATAATGCTGTAACAAACAATATAGCAACTCGCCACTACTAAATTCCGTAACGATGACGCAATATACACGATGTAATATCGGCTCTTGTGCTGCGTGAGCGCCCACTGATGTACAGGTATTTATTTGGCGGGGCTGAGCGCCCAAACTCCGTGACTAGGAGTGCGGACGGGGATCACGAGGCAGGTGGGCCACAACCAGCAGTGAAGGACACGAGCAGAGCGACTACCGCCCCGTCCCCGACTTGTCTACTGCCCCTCTGGTACCCCAGCTGTATCGCCGTAACCTTGCTGCGCCAACGACCAGGCAGTCCACTTCTCGCGGAGATCCCGACAGCGCACTGTCCCGCGCAGCACTGAGCTAGCTATCGAGATACTCCCTGCTTCTTCCGGACGCCCTTCTCCGAGACCCCCCCCCCCCCCCCCCCCCACACACACACACAAACTCACACCGCCACCCCGGCGCGCCACGATGCAGCTCTTCGCGCGGCTCTGCGCGGCGTGTGAGAGTTCGCTGCGCCTGGAGTACAGCCCCGACATGACAGTGGGCGAGCTGGAGGTGGCGCTGCGCCAGAGGCTGCCACCGGGGACGCTGCCGAGCCGAGTGGTGCGCCCCTCCCCCTCCCCCCCCCCCCCCCCCCCCCCCCCCCGCCCTTGGTGGACCCACCCGGCGCACCCCACGCGTCCCCACCTTTAACAAGACCCCGTCCATACATCCCCGCCAGCGGTAGCAGGCCTAGTCAGTCCCCGGCGCTATGGCTCGCTGCTGCAGCTGGGCATGTCCTGCACTGTCGCAGTGCTGGTGGCTACTGACTGGGGAGTGAATAATCAGGGCAGGACAGGTTTGGGGGGTTGCTGAGGGATCTGTTTGGGCGCCAAGGGGAGGGGGGGGGGGGGGGGGGGGGGGGCAAGGAGGGCAGATAGAGACTTGCGAAGGGTTACTGGAGAGTCTTTTATAGGCAGTGGGATGTTGCCTTTCAGGTAGCTTTCCGCCGTCAGTAAGCGCGGACCCGTTGGTGTCCACACAAAGGACTGGATCCCCCCAGGAGCATTATTCATCCTTTGTCCTGCTGTTTTCTTACACATGCCGTGCTTCCGCCCCCTCCCTCCTGCCCTCCTTCGCTCCTGCCCTCCTGCAGCGCCTGTTGCACTGGGGGCGTCCCCTGCGCCGCGGCGTGCGCCTGGCGGAGGCGGGCCTCCCGGATGGCGGCAACATTGAGGTTGCGGGCACGCTGCGTGGGGGTGGCGGCGACGGCGGCTCAACCGGAGCCGAGTCCCGCAGCAGCTACCTCGAGATGTACGCGCCCAAGAAGCACGAAAAGGTGCGGCGGCATCCCTCGCGCCGCTCCGAAACCACATCACTGCAATGCTCAACAACCGAGAGCAAAGGCCCAGCTTTTTGCCACGTGGACCAGCGGCTGAGTGCGGCGGCTGCTGTGCTGTCTCTGGGGCGGCTGCAGGTGGACCCGGCGGAGGAGCGCCTCGCGCTGTGGCTCAACTGCCGCCTGTCGGGCGCGCCGCTCAGCCCGCCGTGCTGCACGGACCGCCTGGGCTCGGTGTACAACAAGGACGCAGTGCTGGAGGTGCGCCCCCCCCCCCCCCCCCCCCCTAACCCCCTCCTTTGCATCATCACAGCGCCACTAGCAGCCCCTCTGTCACCCCAGCCAATGATTCATATCCTGATCGGCTAGCTGCTGCCATGCGATTGTGATTCTTCAGCAATGTTTTGGGCTCTTAGCGTCGTTGTGATGCGCATCCTCCCCCGGTACGATCGCTTGGTATTGACTAGGGATGCATGGCGTGCGTGGCCCATGCCACCGATCATAACATTCTCCAGGCCGTTTTCAGACGTCCAAATGCGTACCAAAAATGATCCAGCAGTATTCGCTTGTACGTCTCTGGACATCTTGGATTTCGACCGAGGACATTGCACGAGGATATGCAGTATCATGTTCCGAGGACATTGACAACAGCATGTTCTGGCAGGCTGCGAAAGACCCGCAATGTCACGGCCGCTGACGCGCCGTTAAGCGCCCGTATTACAAGCCTCAGATTGGAGCTTGCGTTGATGAGAACATTCGGCATAGTTGCGTTTTAAAGCTTCGTAGTCGACGTTTGGCCCGGCAGGGCAGGCTCTGGCCGGCAGGGCGGGCTCTTATTCGCAGTGCTCTTATAACAGCGTCAGTACGCTCAAAGTCTCAAAGCGGGTGTGGATGCCACCTAGTATGGTTCCGCTGATGTATTGCCTACATTTGACTGGTCTTTCTTTGCAGTGTTACGCCGGAATCTGTAGTCATTTGATAATTAGTTCTCCAGGCCTGGCAGTGGTCAAGCCCCCCCCCCCCCCCTCTCTCTCCTGTTATACTACCGACCATCCCCCCCCCCCCCCCCCCCCCCCCCCTTTGTCCCCCTTGCGGCGCACACATCCCGCAGGCGCTGATCAGCAAGAGCCTGCCCAAGGAGCTATCACACATCACCGCCAAGTCGCTGATCGACCTTAAGCTGACGCCCAACCCGGCATTCGAGCAGAAGAGCAAGGCAACCGCCAACCAGGTGCACCCCCCACCCCCTTTTCCCACCTAATGGGCTCCCTAAACTGCAATCCTACCACAGTAGTTGGACTCTGGGAATACTGATGTCATTTTATGTAGTTCGATGTGTTTGTACGGGGCTACGCGCAGTCCGAGGGTACAGCGGATGCAAGGTGCAAAGTCAGCAAACTCTCCGACATCTCACTTGCGTGTAGCGTTGCTGTGCAGACTCCGTACTTTGGGGGTGTGTCTGAAATACGGCGGACGCGCTGTGTGTCTCCGGGTTGCTGACACTGCCGTTACATAATTGCAGTGAGCATGTGATGTGAATTCGCTTCGGATATCATGACACGTACAGACCACATGCTGTCAGCTGCCGTACTTACCCCCCCCCCCCCCCCCCCCGCCGTCTGCCTCGCTCTGCTCGACTAGAGTCCTACCAATGTACTCTTACGCAACAGTGGCTGGTGCCGATCCCTTACCCACGTAAAGCTGTATGTGATGGTGCTGCGTCGGTGACCGCTACGCGTGGGACATGATATGGTATCTGGTGCGCGCACTGCAGTCGGCGGCAGGGGGTATCCGACCGCAATCCACACCACGTGCTCGTCGCCATTGTGAATATAAGGACATCAACCACCCCAAAGAAACGCACTCTGTTTGCCGTGTTCCCCAAATGCAATCCACCCCTGACGCACGTCGCTCGACCAGCACCGCTATGCGCCAGTCTGATGTTGGACTATTTAGGTGCAGGCCTCTCTCCTCGCGGACGATGTGCCCTCGGACTGCGCGTAGCCAGTGCGGACACATCAAACGCGGCCGCGATGCCCGGTCTAGGATCCGCGGTTGAGCTGTGTAGGTTATGGGCCCTCCACGCTTCCACCTGGATCTAGTCCAGCGGGATGTCCCAGAATCGCGCTCTGTCCCGAACTGGAGCTCAAAGCCTCCTGGACTCACTTCCGCACAGCTCTGCTCCCCTCGACCCCCTGGGCGGCTCTCTCCCTCCCCTCCCCTCCTATCCCCTGCCGAGGCTGTTTCCGCCCGCTGAGCCGCGTCGCGCCCTCATTGCCCCCTTTGCCCTCCGCCCCCCTTCAGGCCACCTTCCAGGCGCAGCAGGCGGCGCCCTTCGTCTGCCCCGTCACCGGCGTGGAGGCCAACGGGCGCGCGCGCTTTGCGGTGCTGCGCAAGTGCGGCACGGTCGTGTCGGAGAAGGCGCTGAAGCAGGTGACTGCGCGGACCACACGCGGCGCTGGCACCCTGTGTCCTTGTGTGTGTGTCTGTGTGTGTCGTGCGATACCATGTCAGTCCTTTCGTGGGTCCGGGAAAGGATCAGAGACACAGACAGATAACTTTACATGGGGCTTGTCATCGCCGCACCCCACCAAGCCCTCGTGAACTAATCGGTTTTGTTTTTGCAGTTTCGTGTCAGCGAGTGAGTGAATTGCAATCTGATATATTTAGACAGCTTTGCGGCTTGGTTCTATTGTGCGACAGATACGGGTTGGGAGAGGAGGGGGCGGGGGGGGGGGGGGGTATAGAAAGGGGTGGTGAGCGGAGTGCGGGATTGTGATTTCGGTCGGGTTGTTTAGGGTTGACGCGGCGGTGTGCGCCTGGTGACCGGTGCAGTTTGGGCCAGCGGTGGAGGAGCACGTGGGGTACAAGCCGGCCGCGGGCGACTGGATGCCGCTCAACCCGCCCAAGGAGGAGGTCGAGGCACTGCGCGACGCGCTGGTGGTGGAGCGGCTGGCGGCCAAGGCGAAGAAGGACAAGAAGCGCAAGGAGAAGGGCGGCCTGCCGCCCGTCGCGGTCCCGATGGCCACGGGCGGCCGGGGCGGCGGAGTCCCGGCGGACGCGCCGGCCGCTCTGCCCGGCGCGGAGCGGGCCGCCAAGAAGTGGAAGGCCACGGACCACGTGCCCACGGGCGCCACGAGCGCGGTGTACGCCAGCCTGTTCACCAGCAGCCGCAAGGGGGAGATGAAGGAGACGTACATGTGCCGAGCCACCTCGGCGCGCGGCATGAACCTGACCTGAGCCAACACACCAGCGCGATGGCCCCGCCTGTGGCAGCGGACCGCGCCCTGTGAATGTAATGCTTAATCAACTGACATTTGAGCCCCAGCATGCTTGCCCCCCCCCCCCCCCCCCCATCTGTTACACCACTTCAAGGTCGATTTGCTTCCCGATCTGAGCTCTTCTTCGGATGAGTCCAGTCAGACAGTACATTTATGTCAATGCATGTTATGAGTGAGCCAATATGTGTGTGTTTTGGTGGTGGGGGTGTGGGGGGGGCACACGCTACAGGCTGGGCTGCATTCCCTTTTTCCATTAGCGGGGCCATCCGGGAGGCACACTACATGTCGACACCATGCAAGTCGTCCACTGAAGTGTAAGTGAGCCCATCTGGCTTATAGACAAAGAAGCCTGATGATAATATTCGTAATAGTGCAGTGTAATTATGGCTACTGCAGAAATGATTGATCACAGCCAGCTGCAAAATTCAAGAAATCCATGCAGAAATCCAGAAGAAAATCCAGCTACTGCAGAAATGATGGAATGTACTGGTACTATCAAGTGACATACACTGGACCTGCAGAGCAAGACAGGTGTGAGGCATGTGAAGACATGCCGCATATAACACTTCATCAAACATATATTTCTGACAGGTGTCCGACTGAACCTGAACAGCCTTTTAGATAGTGGAACCAGATCAAAAAGCATGAGAAATGGACAGATGAGCAGATGGAGCATGCCCTTAGCAAGGGCATCCTGCAAATGAGAATATAATGGGACATTTCTCGTCAATTCGTAATTACAATATTCTGATCCCATTGACTCTGTCCCAACAAGCAAGCTAGGAATTCTCCTAATCTCTAGACATTGCAATGTGCTTGCATGTGTGCATGTGTGTGTGTGTGTGTGTGTGTGTGTGTGTGTGTGTTCGAGTGAATGAGGGTGAGTGAGTACCTTTCTGTTAATTGGTTGGCAGCAAAGGGGTCACAGATTTGAGGTGAGCGGCTTCAGCATTTGCAGGATGGACTGTGACCAAGTGACGCAGGCGGTGTCGCCGTGTTTACATGTCAGTGGTGGCTGATACTGCGGCACGTCGCCGGGGTTCAAAATATGTACTTGGCAGTGCTAGCGGCGGCGTGACTGGCACGTCGCACTTGGCTAGTGCTGCCATTACAGACTTGGGGGTAAGGTATAGCGCAGCAGCGAGGCTCGATGCTGCAAGAATTTGAAGCTGGCGAATAGATTGCGCGCAGCTCGGTGACGAAACTTGGCTATGCAAGAAATTCGTCGTGAAAATTCGTTCGTCTCATGAAATTGTTGCGCAATTTATCGTCGTTGATATTGAGTGTGAATGTCATCACTCATCAGTTGTAAGTGAATCGAAGTCAATTGAGTGGAGAGGCGTCTCGAGATTGTGCATTCCGGCACAATATGGATCTCGTCTACATCCTCGAACCGATTGTGTTAGCCTCCTCTGCGCCAGCGCTGGCATCTTCCAGATGAATCGTCCCGACGCTGCTCGAGAACGAGGTCTTGGAGCTGATAGGCAGAGCCTTTGTCACGTCGCCGGCTTCCGACGACGCGCCCCCGGAGGCCGCGGGGTCGCGCCGCCGCCGGACCACGACGACGACGAGAACGATCGCGACCGCAACGACCGCAACGATGGCTCCGACGACTGCGCCAATGATCGCCGCGTTGTCCGAGCCCTTCCCGTCGCTTAAGGGCTGCAGCACTTGCCCGCCTGCACAGCCAGAAAAAACGGCTGGATTTAGATGGTGAAAAATGACCGGTGGATTCAGCTGGTGAAAAATCGCTCGAGCCATCGGAAGGTCACCCTCGCCAAGCCGTCGAGCATCAAAAAGCAGTACGGGTTAGTCGCTGCCCTGTAAACACCATCACGAAACAACCGCAGCTGAATACAAGCCCTCATATAAGGGGTTCAGCTTTTCCGGGTGTACAATGTAACCCTAAACCCTGAACATCGTATCCCCTTCAGGTACTGGTATCGGTATTTCAGTCTGATGTGACGATCGCATGCATCAGGCACCGTGTTCAGGCTAGCAGTGGGAAGAGCATTGCAGCTGCAGGCTCAAACTCACCATTGCGGTCGACAACAGCGGAGTCGAGGGAGTAAGGCAGGTAAATGTACCCTGCATCATACAGCATGCGCTGCACGTCGCCGTTGTTGGCGGCGGTCTGCAGCTTGTCGTTGAGGTCGTCTGTGCTCATGCTTCTGGGGATGATCATAAATGAAACCTGCAGGCACGGGGTTGTTCGCAGGTCGCGATTCGGGTCAGGACATTGCCGCATGCCCACGCGAGAGCAGCGGGAGCAGCAATGTGGCAGGCTGATACGCGTCGCCATTGGGCAGAGCAAGGTACTCACGCTGAGGAGGCCTGCGCTGGCATGGCTTTCGCCACATGTGGTGTTCGTCTCGTCCTGGTTGCGATTGGCATATCCGCACATGCGCTCCCACTCGGACTCAGCACCCAGCATGTGCACATCGCCGGCGTCCACACCTGGCAAGTCGACGCGTCGCTCAGCCTCCGAGCTGCCAGGATAGTGTTTCTGGTCAAAGGGTAAAGAGAGTGCCGTCTCGCTGCTTTATTAGTTGTTACTGCTTACCCGTGATGGCGCTGATGTGTTGCGCAAATTCCTCGCCCTCAAAGGTGTTGTTTGCCGTCTGCCCGTCGATGCCGGAAAGCTGGATGGATGCGTACACAAAGGAGTCGCTGCCGCTCTTGAAGGGGTCCCTGCCAGCAAAGTACTCATCCACGATCATGCCCTCCTGGATGTCCAGCTCCAGGTCCTGCTCGCCGTAGTCGTAGTCGTAGTCGTCTGCCTCCTATTGGGGAGACCGGGCAAAAGGGGTGTCAGGAGCGAGGCAGTTGCAAGCGACCTCAATTTACATACAACCGGCAGACAAGGAGGCAGCGCCCAGTGAGGGCAAGCACCTCATCAGCACCCGGCTTCACAAGCTGAGCTTGCCCTGCCCCTGTGGCAGATACCCGGTCACCCTTGGCGAACTTGCTCCGCTTGCCATCGTCATCCTCGGGGTTACCGCTGTCATCTGTCTCCTCGGAGTCGTCAGAGCTCCTTCGCTTCTCAGTCTCGTCGGAATCATCCTGTTCACAGAGCAGCAAGGAGATGAGTAAACAAGCCTTCTGACGCCCAGGGATGGCATCGTCTGTAGATTGTAATGAGGGCTGCTGGCATCTAGCTATATCCGGGACCTCCATTCTACCTTATAAACCTCACACTTGCAATGAATTGCATGCGATTGTGTACATATTTGGACAGCTGTAGAGTGCTGTCAGATGGCTGATGGTAAATGCGCTCTGCCCGAACCCCCACCCCCTTATCTCCAAAAGCACACACACACATAGTTCGGTCCAGCTTGTGAGTATGCACCTTATCGTCAGATTTGTCGCCCGACTCCTCTTCGGATTCATCCTCCTCGGATTCCTGTCGGGCAGGGGGCATCATCCATTCATATCGCATTATTTGAAACTTTGCAGCAGATCATGTTGTGTCGCGCCCCGCCCCCCAGAATATCCCCTCGAACTGAAAGCTGCGCTGCAGGAGAATGTGCATTAAGGATATAGGGTCACCTCTTCTTCCGACTTGTCTGGCTCATTTTCCGAGCTGTCGTCGTCCGCTTTAGCATCATCGTTCGAGTCGTCATCATCGTCCTCCTTGGACTCGTTCTCGGAATCGTCCTTGGAATCGTCATCAGAATCATCCTTGGAGTCATCGTCGGAATCGTCCTTGGAGTCGTCGTCATCCGAATCGGTCGTCGTGTTACTGTCGCTATCGTCGTCATCATCGTTCTTTTCCATTCGTTCTGCTTTTGCCGACTCGTCGACTACAGCTGAAGAGTCGCGGTTCGCGTCCCAGTAGGTGTCCTCCCACGCAACAAGCTCCGAATCCGAGTCTCCCTCGCAACTGCAGTAGGGAGTCGGGCGGCATCCGTCAGTAAAGGCACCTTCGCATTGGCAACGAGGAAGTGAAGAGGAAGTATGCCTGTCACTGACCATCGTACAACTTACCCAGGGAAAATAGCGCGGCACTCCTTGCAAGTCGGCCTGAGAATGGCGAACGAAAGGGGGGCGCAACAAAGACCCACTTGGTCCGGCTAATAGTACTATTAAGTTCAATGTTCTCGGGCCTGACGAGGGTCATAGGTGGGACAGGAAAAGAGGCAGGGGGAGCAGGGCATGCAGAATGGAGAGGCAGCCAGCCAACATCAGAGGGAGAAGCTGCTAAGCAAAGCAAAAGTTGGCCTGACCTGTGGTACGGCTCGCGGCGGTGGTCGGTGTGGCAGCCGGCGTACCGCGTGCGGTCGTCATGGTCGCAGTTCAGGTCGGCGCAGCCTCGACGGCCACCGTACCTCGCCCTGCGGCGGCACGTTGCTTCCAGGGGGTCGATGTAGCACGTTGCAACGCAGATCTCGTCGTCCTCAATATATACGTTGTCCCATAACCCTATGAGAGAGACGCGCGGCGCAGCCTCTCAGTGGTGCTGGAGAAAAGATGTGTTGATTACGTTGTTCCTTAAACGCCTAACGAGTATCGCACGCACGCGGGGCTGAGGGGGGGGGGGGGGGGGGGGGGGGGGGGAGCACCTGACAGGGCAATCTTCTCCCAGTTGACACTAATGCCAAACCTGCGCTTCAAAATCGTAGGCTTCACGTTCTTGCAGTTCTGTGCGAGGCGTGCGCAAGCAGCAGCAGTGAGTTCGGTGTGTTCACAGTAACGCCGATTATGGTGTTGGGGGGGGGGGGGGGGGGGGGGGAGTACCTGTACGGGTGAATAATCTGAATTTATTATGGTCGTTACCGGGTCCAACGGTCGCGGGAGCTGGAAAGCCACAGTACTGGTACGTGTCGACAACCTCCACACGAGTCGGAGGCACAACAGCGCCATCCGAGCCCAAGGCCACCCCACCACACATACCTACTGACTAGAAGGGCTCACGTCACTAAATGTGTACCCTCGTGTGGGCGATTGACGCGCGGAAACCCGGCGTTTGCGCGTTCTATGTGTGTCGGTGCTGAGTTCTGGGGATAGCACGTCTCGCGAAGCAACGGCCGCGGGCAGCGCGGGTTTACCTTCGTCATGCACGGCTCCGGACAGCCAGTGACCTGCAGCGCGGAACCTCGGCAGAAGCGACGTCCCCAGCCGTTGCACAGCCAGGCCTCCGTGGGGGCCACAAGTGCGGCTAGAAAGGCCAGGGTGGCAGCTGCGGCTATGACGCCCCGCCGGCTGTGACGGCAGCCGCCGCGAGCCGTCATTTCAGAGCACGCGCGCTACTGACCGTAGTTCGGTATCTGTATTATAGGTGGAGGGGCTTTTCACTTAATCCGTCGAGATCTATGTCGTGTTGACGCGCGCAAAGACTCGAACTGGTTGGGCGGACTGGAGATGGTTGAAAGGACGAGGCGGAGTGCAGTGACCTGGTGTTGCGAATGGTCGCAGCACAGGGGTGGGTGCTACATACATACGGTGCTACTCTTCGTGAGTCTCTTTTCGATGGCGTCTAAGGATTAGTTCTCGCGGGTAACGTACGCTCCCGCGCACTCCTAGTAGCAACCGCCGCCGGCAGTGCTTTCATCGATGAAGTATAACGGAATCAACGCGAAACGTCTCACGGGTTTTACCACGCGGATATCGTAGTAATCCTCACGCGTTCTTGTATGCCTTCTATGTTCTTGTGCCTGTAGCGATTGTCGTTTAATAGTACTACTGAATGACGGCCTGTACCGCCAGTACCGCCGGCGCGGTAGTTGGAAATTGCGCAGGCGGATGAGTACCTGCACTGTGCTCGTACCCTTGTGGATGAAAGACGGATAAAATGCTGTCGACGTCATCCGCCGCCAGCGGCCTGCATTTAGCGACTGTCATCGGCCTGCTGAATATGGTTATATGATGACAGGACAACAAAATGCTGACGACGATCTATCCGGCATTCATCCGGCGCGCAGCACTACCAGTATTTAATCAGGATTGTCCAAAACGTAATCAGATTTTACTACCGCTAGTCCTTTTATTATTATATGTACAATAATACCATAAACCATCCATACAAGTCCGCGCGTTTCGACCGTAGACAGGCGCTGTGTGCGCAACAGTATATTGATGTATCCAGCCGGAAACACCGCCTCGTCCGCCCGGCGCGATCGGTTTGCACCTACCACGTGCAGTACCCGTACGAAAGGATCACAATGTGCAGATGTGTTTTTTTTCACATATTAATAACCATACAGCATAATCCTTATAGGTACTCGGACAGCAGCTGCAGTCGCGGAGTATGGTCGTCGTCTCAACTGCAGGGGAACGACCGGTAACAAACTTATTCCCCTGCTTTTTCGGCAGCACTCCTCGTGCAGTCGTGCTGGAAACAGCAACTAAAGCTTGGCTAGGTGTCTGCTTAGGCCGACGGAGCAGGACATGCTGTCTGGCTTCCGAAAGAGATGCGGGGCCCTGTCTTCGTGTCGAACATCCATGTGCGTCTACTTGCACGTAGCTGGCGCTGCTCCCGTCAGTTTTTAACGCAGATACCGTTACCCTGTACGGCACATACCGATTCCCCATCCTCTGGGAAAACTACATCGGCGGCGCGACAGAGTGATACATCGCGTCACCGCAAGCAAATATCGTCAGTGAACTTCGCCCCAAACAGCTCCTCCTAGCCGCTCGTGTAGACTGCCGCGGTGCAAGCGTGCGTAGTGCCGGCGGTGCTAGTCGGCTTTGGTGTTGTCTCGCAAAATTCTAATGTGATAATACGCATGCTATCGCCAATACGTTGAAGACGGGGCCTCAGGAAACCGAGAGTGCGTCGACACACAACCAGGGACACAGTGTAGCATAACTGCCTGCCGCGCCGAATTCGCCAATGACATGCAGCATGTTCCACTTACAAAGTGGCACGTGGCAAAGGGACTGTGCGCCTTTCTATCTCTGAGAACAGTACATGATGATAGTTTATGCATCATCACCTCACAGGCATGGCTGCATGTGTTTCAACATGACAAATCGCCAATTTCCACAATACTGCCGTGTCACGTACTTATCTGACAACACTTGACAATACACTTCACTACTTCGCGCAACTCGTCAGGCATCGTCTCACGCTGTGGGCTATGTTATTTCAGTTGAGTCATGCTCCAGCGTGTGATACTGATTGACAAAGCTGGCACCAATGCAGCTGGGAACACAGCTAAAGAGCATATTGCTTTCGTGTGGGTGCCTGATTCAGTCACCCTGCCACTTGTGTTCCGTGCGAACCTCCCACCAGGCGCATCCGTGCGCATAAGGGTAGAGGGCAGCTGCAGGCTGTTCAACTTTTCGGCGGCTCGGTATTAATTCCTGCCAGGGAAGCTGACAGCAGCCTCGACCCAGAGGGGAAGGGAAGCTAACAGGGGATGCTAGTGGGAAGGGGGGGAATCGGCCGGACAGCGCCGCGGCCACGTGTTCAAGATTGCTCACATGCTGTAAATGCTGGCCCCCGGTTTGGTGGTGATGATCTTGAGCCCGTCCAGCGGCAGCACGCCCTCCTCCTCCAGCTCACGCACCAGGTCGCTGCGGGTCTTCTTGGCATCACCCATCTTAGCAACCGACGCGTCAACAGAATTGTCTGCGCCGGTCCGCACGTACTGGTTCCAGAAGGTGCAGAACTCCATCGCACTGACCATACCGTCACCATCAACGTCAATCTCCTTGAAGATGGTCTTGATCTCCTCCGACACCTCCATGCCGATGGTGTCCAGAGCCTACAAAAGCACATCAGCAGTGTCAAGAGTCGCAGCTGAATGCCAAGGGGCGGTGCCCATAACAGGTTATCTGTATCCAAGTGGGACTGACGGGTCGCCCTGTCCCGGAGACGCTCAGAGGCATTGACTCGGCGCTATTTAGTGACTACTCCGCAATCATTGCTCACGTCTGCTAGCAACCACCTCATCACAGACACGGCAGATCTGAACAGACCGCTGCCCATGCCCATGCCATTATAAGAAGGGTCACACAAGAATGGTGTGAATGGGCGCTCACATCACCCATCTCCGCGTGCGAGATGAAGCCATCGTTGTCCCTGTCAAACAGCTTGAAGGCGTCCAGCATGCGGAACTCATCGGCCTGCGGCAGAGAAAGGGCAGTGAGAGCGGAGGGGATGCGGCAGCATCATGCGTTCAGGTTGAGGCACGGAGAGGCTGGGAGGACAGCGCAAGGTGGACAGACGGGGGTCGGCAATCAGGGGCGCGCCTGCGCACGGAAATGTAGAGCCCCGACGGAGAACTCCTCAAAGGAGACATAGCCAGTTTTGTCAATGTCCAGCTTCTCGAAAATGGCATCGAACTGTTCATCAGGCAGCTCCATGGACACATTCCCAAACACGTTTCGCAACTCCTTCTTGCCCATCTGTCGCCAGGCGGCCCGTCATCACGATTCAGGAGTTACGCACACGCACAACATGGCATATATGGTATACATAGGGTGAATGGGAGCAGGGCTGCCTGGGACGCGTGGGCAGCGAGCGCATCACCTTCCCATCCCCATTGAGGTCGCACTTCCGGAACGCTGTCATCAGCGAGTCCAGCTCCTCGCCCTGGATGGCTTGGCGCGCCAGTAGCCGGAGCGCTCCCTGCGGCAGCCCCAAGCCCAGCGTGAGCGTCAGCAGGCAATACGTGCGCAGCCACGGCGTAGATGACGAGTCCCTTGTGTCAATACGTCACTATACTAGTGGTGGTCCAATGTGTATGGGCGTGTTGGGGGTGGGCGGGGGGGGACCTTGTGGAGGTCGTTCATCTGCATGAGCTTCTGGATGCCGGTCATGATGTTCTTCGTCATGGACGACTTGGGCGCGGTGCCGCCCACCTTGATCCAGGGGTGCTCCAGGCACTGCACGGCGGCGCCCGAACGGCCATTCTTCAGTCGCTTGTGCATCATCTCCATGACAACTTCGATACCTCACCGCATGCCGGCTGCATCAACGCCCCACCCCCCCTCTGGCCTGCCCTGCTCAATATAAACACTTGCATGCAGGGCTTAAATCGCAAAAGGGATAAGGGGGGTGGGGGGGGGGGGGGGGGGGGCAACATAGCGCTGCCGGTGCAGCATGCGCCCGCCCAGCATGTGCAGGCATGGATGCACTCCGCAACATGCATGCTCAGGGAGGAGGGGGTGCCTGACGTGGGCCCAGAGGTTGGCGGGGTGCTGCAAAATTGGCCGGGCGGCAGGATGCGGCGGGGGAGAGGGTGGGGGCATCCAGGGCTGTGAGCACCTGGGCGATGGTGATGCGCTTGGCTGGGTCCTTCTGCAGCATGCGGTGGCAGAGGTCGCATGCGTCGGCGGAGATCATGCTGCGGGGCGTGAATGGCAACGGCGGGGGAAGGAACAAGAATGTCAGACACATACCTTCAATGGAAGGGGCGGTGGAAGGGGGGGGGGGGAAAGCGCTCCGCCAGGGGCCCGCACCTCCAGGGGATGTTATCCCATGTAATGCTGTCCTTGCACGAGGCAACCGCGCAGGTGTCGGCGTCGGTGAAGGTGAAGGGGAACAGGCCGGTGAGAAGCACGGAGAGCGTGACGCCAAGCGCCCAGACGTCCGGCTCGTGCGAGTACGGCTTGCCCTTCCACATCTCCGGCGGCATGTAGGGCGGCGTGCCGCAGCGGTCGCTCACGAGGGGATCCTGAGGCAATGCCATGCGGAAAATGCAGATGAGGAAAGGGTGGCAAGGGGTGGGTGGGGTGGAGGGGTGGCGGCGCGCGCTCGGCCTGGTTCAGCCGCCAGCAGACTCCCGTTCCCCTTGTACCACATCCTGCCAGAGCGCACGTGTGCGCCACCAATGTGGCAATGTGGCGCACCCCAGTCTGCCAGAATTCTGCCAGCCCATAGTCCGCGAGCTTGAGGGTGCCACGGCCATTGGGCTCCGTCCACAAAAAGTTCTCCGGCTTGATGTCGCGGTGCAGGACGCCCTTCTCGTGGCAGTACTTGACGGCCTCCAGCATGGCGCGCATAAGTGCCGCGGCATCGGCCTCAGAGTAGGAGCCGTTTTCTTGGAAGTGCTTGGCCACGGAGCCTGCGCGCAGGGAGCTGGTAGTTAATACAATGTGCAAGGTCAACATGCCGGGGGGGGGGGGGGGGGGGGGGGGGGCGGGTTAGCCCGCAAACCCTAATACCCCCCACCACCCCCTGTCGTTGGGGGTGCGCGCGCGCACCCAGCACGTCGCCTCCCTTGCAGAGGTCCAGGATGAAGTACACCTTGGTCGCGTCCTCCAGCGCCTCGTGCAGCTCCATCACGGACTCGTGTCCGCTCAGGCGCTTCATGACGCTCACCTCCAGCGACACCATGTCCTGGCTGCCCTCCTCAAACATGTTCACCTGCGGTGCGCATCCGATCAGCCCCCCAGACCACCTGCCCGCCTCGCGTCCCCAAACCGGCACGGCCATGACCGATTTAGACCTGGATGGTCTGCGGGTCGCGCACCTTATCCTGCTCTTTGCAGGCCCACACCTCGCCAGTCGCCTTCTCTGTCACCATGTACACCTGCAGGTGGGCGCCATGCCAGGTCAAGGATACCTAAACCTAATCCACACCCTGCCTGCTGACCGCGCCTCCTGATTAGCCGGGCGGGCATCGCTGGGGTATTTCAACCTTTCCAAAGCCGCCCTCGCCCAGGAACTTGCCGACGGTGTACTTGTCCGAGAGGTTGGAGTAGCCGCCCCCGAGCACGTTGTACTTGTCCGCCATCTGCCGCGCCAGCTCCTTCTCGGCCTTGTGGCTCTCGGCCTTCAGCAGCGCCGCCGTGCCGCCCTCGCCGCTGATCTTCAGGTCCGCCGCCAGCTTCTCGAAGAACTTCCGCACGGGGCGCTCCTTAAAGAACTTGTCCACGTTGGTCTGCAAGTCCTTGCCGCCCTTGTTCCAGCGGGCCCACTCCTCCTGAAGCTGCTTCGCCAGCGGCTTCAGCATCTTCTTGTCTATCACCTTTATGTGTGTGGACGCCATCTTGCCCCAACTCGCCGGGCTCAGCCCGCTCGACTTTCCGCCTGTGCGTGGTCGGTCCTATGGGATCCCGGGGCTGAGCTTGAAGCGGTGGGGGGGGGGGGGTGGGGGAGATGACGACTGCGTGCGCGCCGCTCCGCTTCTGTTGAGTAGAAACCTCAAACCTGATGTAATCTTTTTGGTTACAGGGAGAGCGTCCAGAGAATGCACGCAAAGTACTGGGGAAGGAAAAAGCCTGATGTGATACGCCTGTTGGCCCGTAGCTGGATTTCCTTCTGGATTTCCTTCTGGATTTCTGTCTGGATTACTTTAGTATTGCGTCTAGCACATGTAATCATGTGATGCGCCCTCGTGGACCCGCGCGCGTCATATGGAGATACTTGTACTGGGGGACGGTAGAGGGATAGCGACGATTATTTATGTTAAAGTACATCCATTCATATGTTTACAGTAGCTACGATGACATTGGCTACGGTGACGCTGCTGAAGAGGTATGATGAAGGTAACCTACTGTACCATGTACTGTACCGCAGCTTCGCACTGGGTCCAGACGTCCAGTAGACAGTAGTCGCTATCTCCATACTTGTAAGGATTATCTCCCCTGGACGCTTTCGTCGTCCCTGCCTGGTATATATACTATTATGAACCAAACCCTCAAACGAACCCTCCAGCGCGGCGCTACGGGGCACCAGAAGAGAACCCATACATTTAAAAGCATAGCCTCCCCCGACCCCCAGCCTTTGGTTGTGGCGTGGCCGGTGGGGGTTCAGCACCGTGGGGCGTCCTCTGGCCCCTCCAGGCCCCTCTGCTAGGGGGTCTCCCGTGGGGGTCGCGCGCGGTCCCGGCGGGGGCGGCGGTGGTGGTGAGCGCGATGGCGCGGGTGCAGACGTCGACGCCCGGCGGGGGCGTTGACTGGCAGTTCCGGTGTTGCGATGGCGGCTGCGGACGCACCTACCGGCGGCCAGCCCCCTTGTGCACGCACGTGAACCACGCACGGGATGGAGTCCGACGACCCGGAGGTAGCTGCCATGCACCTCGCCTACGCTACGACTTTCGACCCCTCTGTGTATCTGCGGTGCGTCCCAATGAGACGGCTGCCCGCGCTCGGGCCACACCGTGTTCCATGGCGTGCAAGCGGCGGCCCGTGCCGCCACCTGCCAGTTCTGCAGCCCCCCTCCTCCCACGGCTCCGCCCCCCGGTGTGGCTCTCCCGGCGTCGGCAGCTGGCGTGCGGGCGCTGCAGCGCCAGCACGCGCCGGCTGCTGCCTCAGCCGCTCATGATGCCGCTCTCGCGGCCACCGCTCGGTGGTGCGTTACCAGCGACGTCTACCGCAAGATGCCCCGTACGCCGCTGCGGGGCACGGCTGTCGGCGTCTGTCCCGCAGCTCGGCCTGTCCTTTTCCCCCTGCTAGACCGTACGCTGGCCTATGCTGACTTCCTACCGACGACCGGTCGTACGCGGCCGAAGCCATTGTCTGCGTATTTGCGGGGCTACTACTGCGACCCTACCCATCCAGCAGCCCCGCAGTTGTGCGGAAATTGGCGGAGCGGCGAGTGCGGTTGTGGGAGGTAGGGGATGCTGTGCGCGCCGGCTTCTCGGTGTGCGGGATGCAGCAACTGTGGCGCGAATCGCGGGATGGCAGCGAGTTACAGAATTACCAGATGGAGGCGGGTGAGCTGCCGACGACCACATCTCGGAGTGCCCGCCGACGGAAGCGCCGGCGATCTGCGAGGGCGCGGGCGGCTTATGCTGAGGCTGCGGAAGGGGGCGCCGATGCTGCGGCGGATGGGGTGCCGCCGGCGGTGGTGGATGCTCACCGCCGGGCGGCGAAACTCACCGATGTGCCGGAGCTGCGCCGCGCTCGCCAGGCACTGGACACTGCCGACCTCGGCATGGTGTTGGACGCCGCTGCGTGCGGCGCTCCCGGCCCTCGATGCCCTCCATCCGCCTCCTGCTACCACCGGCCCGGAGTACTCTCCCCCCGACGAACCGCCGGACCTGCAACGGGCGCCGCCGTCGTGGGGCGACAATGCGGATGAGGTTAGGCGGTGGGGGGACGGAGGACCAGCGGCGGGTTCTGCATCGTGCACCCCGCCTTTCCGCAGGGCATGTGGACTGGTGGCGTTGGGAGCACAACATGGACCTAGACGTACCTTCATGGCGCCTGTGGGTGAACCGCTGCCTGGCGGGGCGGTGCCACTCGCGTACTGCGGCTTTCTTGGCGAGTGGCTCTGTCTTTGCGCTCCACAAAGACGACCCCGCCGCGCGCGAGGAGCGGGAAAAGAGCGGCAAGCCGCTGCGAGTACGCCCGCTCGGCGTCGGCTACGTGCTGGTGCGCCTGGTCTCCGCCCACGCTCTGGGGCAAGTGGGTGCGGATGCGCGGGAGGTCATGGGCCCGGTGCAACGCAGCTTTCAGTCGGGAGCTGGCTGTGAGACGGCGTATATGAGCATGCGGCTGGCGGTGCAGCTTTTCGGCGGGCGTGGTACTGGTGGGAAAGGACTACTACTCCTGGATATTCGGAATGCCTTCAATGAGGTATCCCGGGGTGCGATACTTTACGGTTTGCTTCAGCACCCGCGGCTACATGGCCTGATCCCTTTTTTCCGGATGTTGTACGATCGCCCTAGCGACCTGTACTACTACGCGCCGGATGATCCCGTTACTTTGCGCGCCACCCTACAGTCTCGTACGGGTGTACGCCAGGGTGACGTCCTGGCCCCGCTATACTTCTGCCTCGCTATCGCGGGCCCGGTGCAAAAAGTTGGGCTGATACTTTTTGCCAGAGTTTTGCGGATGATTGCGGCGCGGCCACCGCCGCGGCTCACGTTCCGCGCGTTTTCGACGATTACTGCACGGAGCTTTCCAAAGTCGGACTGGTGGTGCAGGACAGTAAGACGCGGTACGTTCGTCACCCCGACGACAGCGAGTCCGAGTTGCGGACAGTGCGGGAGAAGTTGGCCCCGGGAGGATTTCGGACCCCGGCCGATGATCATGTCCAGGATGGCGCCGTGTACCTGGGTGCTCCTATTAGCCATTAGCCCGAGTGGATGACCGGCGCGTTGGGGCGGCGCCGGGAGGCCCACGCCACACTGTTGGAGCGCATCGCCTCTTTTGGCACGTCGGGATACGGCTGCCACCATGGGGCCATGCAGTTGCTGGTCGCATGCGCGGTGCGGCAGACTGGCTTCCTCAGCCGCATGATGCCGCCGTCGGAGCTGGACCCTTTCTTGGAGGCCGTGGTCGCCGCCAACATCTCGGCTGCGTTTTCGCTGCTTGGCGTGGACGCTTGCGACCAGTCTACACCGCGCATGGAGGCTGCAATCGTTCAGATGAGTATGCCCGCGGATTTTGGCGGTCTGAATCTGGCCTTGCTGCAGTCCGAGGCCCCTGCGGCGTTTTATTCCGCGCAATCGGTTCTCCTGCCAAAGGTGGTACATACGGGAGTGCGGGCCCGCCCTTGGCCCCTTATACGAGGCGGTCCGCGCCGAGGTGTCGTCTGTGGCTACGAGTGCTTTGCCATGGGCACGTGAGACACGCCGCGTGTACGAGACTGTACGGGCCCTAACCACGTTACCGCAAGAAGATGTTCGGCGCGCACGCGCGGCGTACGGGCACGCCCACGAGATCTTCGAGTTACTTACGGTCAGTAATGCTACGACCACCGCTGCATCTGATCCAGCAGCTGGTACTACGACCCGTACGGGTACGAGCACTAGCGGAGGACTGCGCGTCACCACACCTCCTTTTACGGCCACTCCTCTTGGAGTTGGTACTGGTGAGGCCGCCTCTGCTGCCTAGCAATTGCTTCCTATCGGTGGTACGAGTACTGCCAATACCGTTACTACATGCGCTTTTGTAGCTCTGAAGATACCGTCGCTTGGAGATTTAGTGGCACACCCTCCGTCAGCAGCGACTGTTTCCCTCCCAGAATCGCTGCCAGGTTCTACTGCTCCGCCCTCGGGTACGGGTTCGGGTGCAACCTCCGATGATCAACCCACGACCATGGTTGTCCAACGCCACCTCAGCCGTGCGATTCGCTTGCGTGACTTCGTGGCCCTCGATCTCAGCTTCCAGCGTACTGGTGCCGCGGCCTCGCGACTTGATACCCAGCGCTTGAATAGCGCGTGCGGGCCGGGCTCCCTATCACTTTTCCAGTCGGATCACGAGTCAGCCCGCAAGATTCCCCATGCTGCGTATTCGGCCGCCGCTGCGCGGGTGCTGGGCCTTTGCCCGTGCTGAGGTTCCGCGCTTGTCACTTGCTCTAGCCCCACGTGTGGTATTGATCCCTTATGGCTTCGCTCTACGGATGGCTCGAACCGGAGCGCTACGGATTTCATCGTGGATCGTCTGCCCATATGCCCCGTAGCGAACTACAAGCACCGCATGCATACCGCTTTGAAGAATCTGTGGGCATCTGTGGCAATTGATGCGGGGGCGGTGCTTGACCGGGACCGTTCGGGAGCCGGCGACTTGACCCTTGATGAGACGAGTGGGCTGCGCCCAGCGGACCGCTCGCGGCCGTCGGACTTGACGTTGGCGGGGTGGGGGGGGGGCCGGCGTGCGATTACATGATCGACTTCGCGTGCGTGTCCTCCACGACCCCCACTTGGAGCAACGACACCCGCTGGTGCACCCCGGGAATCGCGGCGACCGAGGCGGAGCATGGTAAGTTGGCAGCGGACCGCCGGGCGTCTTCCGCCCCAGTGTAGGGTGTTCACCGGTACTACCCTTTTGTGGTTGAGGACCGTGGCCGTCTCGGGAAGTCCGCTTTGACGGTGGTCTACATCTTTGCGGTGCTGTTGGCTGTGCGCAACTTCCCTGGCGGTCCTTCCGCCCCGACCTCATGCTTCCTTCGTGGTCAATCCGTTCAGGCACTTCGGAACCTTGTCGCCAGCCAACCTGCTGAGTTCACCTGTCGCGCACACTGCGGGGGTTGTTGCAGCGGGTCTCGGCTTGCGTGCATGGTACCCTGAGCGGCATTCTCTCTGCCGGTGTGCAGATGACCAAGTCTGATGCGTGGGCTCGTGCCCATTCCGCGTCTTCTCATGTTGCTGCTTCCACTTCGCAGTCGCTGTAGAGGACCTTTCTAATTGTCCATTTTTTTATAGGTGATTTCCTGATATCGCCTTCTGCTGCTAGCTCATGTAAGTAAATACATGCACATGCAGTTTGTACCATGGTTGCGCTGAAGTACCCCCTGGAGGTATTCAGTTCAGCCTGAAATGAATTCAGCTGAACAGATTTCAGGCTGAATTCAGCTGAACAGATTTCAGGCTGAATTCAGGCCCTGAATTCAGCCTGAAGTATGTTCAGTTCAGATATCCAGGTATTCAGACTGAATTCAGGCCTGAAGACCCCCCCGCCCCCCCCCCCCCCCCCCCCCCCCCCCGGCAGCGGCGCAGAGCCGTGGCAATTTTGTGCGGTTGGACAGATTGTTACATGTGTGACACACAGGGGACCGCCGGTATGGGACACGGACTGAATAGGCGCGGTAGGGAACTGGGATGAGTCACGGCGGTTAGCAAAGGGGCGGGCAACGGCACGGCCGCGGGTGATGCCGCCACCGCGCTGCTGGCGGTCGTGCGTTGAGCCACTCCCGATGACACCGGAACGCCACCCTCGCCGGCGTTCACGACTGCAGGCTCCGCGGCTGGCTCCGCAGCATCCACACTCGTTGGTATCGTGAGGGAGGAGTGTATGGCTTGGTGAGACGAAAGTGGTGTGGCAGTGTGTGATGTGCCTTGCGGATCTCCTTCCAGCATCGTGGCGTCCGGCAGGCGTCGGCAGGGAAGCAAGGTCAATAGCGCCAAAGATAACACAGGATTATACAAAACCAATAGTCGTTAATAACATGCTATGATACGAATTCAAATCGTTTTGCACCGGCCGTACATATATTGCAAATTATCACGTCAATACTAGCTAATCTACTGATAGGGGCTATTCAATACTATCCGCTACCCATCTGGGCCATATACGGCTACGCCACGTAGGGCACCCTAATGGGCGGCAGGGAACAATCTCTCTACGGATTCGGACTATTCAGAGGTAGTCAGTCCTACAGCCGGGCCCCAGACTTAATTAAAACTCGTATTTTTCAAGGGACTTCAGGTAGGGGGTAGCGACTATTCAGGCCATTTCCGGGAGGTATTCAGGCTGAACTGAATGCAGCTGAAGTTGGGACTTCAGGCTGAAGTACCCTGAACTGCAAGCCCTTCAGCGCAACCCTGGTTTGTACGTCTGGCATATTTTGTGACACGCGATCAGCAACCCGTTGGCGTAAGGTTACGTCGAACCACCCTTGTTAATCTCCCCGACCGATGCTTCATTGTCCAGAAATGAAGACGGAACAAAATGCGTTTACTGCGTACGCGTGGCCCCAATTGGTGTAAAGTGTCCGGCACAATGTATTATAGTTCCCGCATATTCGATGATCCGCCGAGATTTGTTTGCGGCAGTTGTTGTTGCGTGAAGCCGTAATGTATCCGTCCATTACTACGCCGCCATGCACCACCCGCAGCAAAACCCGATGCGTCCGAAGTAATGACCTCGAAATCGTGAAATAGTTGCAGCACCCCGGTAACTTCGGTTCAAGTCGGGTCTCGTGCAATGGTTGCCACAATTCCTCATCGTTTGGCAGTAAATGTAAAACAGACTTGTCCCATAGCGTACTCGGGCCATCATCGCCTCAGAGAAACGGTCGCGCGAGTACCACGTGCTCGGGTTGCACGCCTCAATCAGACGGCACCGCACAACCGCCGCGGTGTAGCAGGTCCAACCACCGACGCAATTCCGTGACGGCGGGGTCACCGACGCAGCACAGTTCGTCCGGGTCCCATTCGTCCGTCGGGCTCGACGTATAAACGGTGAGGAGCGTGTCTCGCGCTGCGTATATAACTCCATCAAATATGCCTTCCCTCGGGGTAAAATGGCACAGCGTCACTGCATCCTCATCCCGATGACCGAGGCCAAACGCCTCCGCGGTACCGCTCTTGCGGCGACAAGGGCCGACTTGTAGGTGGGTTGGGCCGCCGCAGCCCACGCACTTGGCCGCCCACGAAGCGGTGACATACACCTCACCCCGCGTGGAATTAGTCATTACGCCGGTATATTCCATTCGCGTGTTTGGCCACTCGGTCTTTACGTTCTTCACTGGGAAGCGTACGTTAATCCTCGAGGACCAAAAGCTCGGAGTAAAACATCATATGTTGTTGCCAACGCGAAAGCGTTCGGCAAAGTTTAAGCGGGAAATCGTTTAAGCATCATGCCCCTTGCAGGCGCAGCTTAGAAGTCATGACGGTGATACCCCCACCGCGGACACTCACTCATTGACCACGAAAGATCCCCCCTACCCGTTTGGGCGTCAGCCCATTCGATAAATATTAGTTGGGGCAAGCCCCATCCTGCGGAGCAAAGCATACATTTCGGGAGTGCGATCGTCGCTACATGTGCAACAAAAAAGGCAATGACTGTGAGGGAGGGCCCGACGCCATAGCAAGAAATTTTTCCCATTCCCAGTAAAATCCAGCGCGGCGCATTGAAGGGAGGGGGGTCCCACCCAAAATAAAGGCAGTTAAGTCCTCGGGTGTTGACGCAATAATCTGAGTCCCTATTATATATATAATTACATGAGCTAGCTGCAAAAGGCGATTAGGAAATCACCCAAAAGGCAATAGGAAACGTCCACTACAACAACTGCGAGGTGGAAGAAGCAACATAAGAGGGCGCGGAATGAGCATGAGCAGACGCATCAGACTTGGCCGTCTGCACTCCGGCAGAGAGAATGCCGCCCAAGGTACCATGCACACAAGCAGAGAGGCGCTGCAAGAACTTAACCCCGCCGCGTGCGCAACATGTGATGGCGGAACTCAGCAGCCGGCAGGCTGGCTGGCGGCTATTATTATATGCTACCGCCACCTACCGGTAAACATGTCATACTCGCTACTATTGCTATTGACTAGTGACTAGTATGTAAGGTAGTACGTAGCAGTTTCAATAGCCGACAATATTGATTGACTATTTCTGACTGTTTAGCTAGTGACAACATCAAGCAATAAGCTAATACTGCTAATGACTACATATTATACGAGAACGGGTAAACCTCAGTCAATTGCTACTAATCCTTAGTCACTAAGGTGCGGCAATTTGAAGCGTGTTTGTCTCGTCCAATGGATGATTCTCCATATGCGCAGCCACTTTAGGCGCTTTGTGACGGCTCTGATATAGCCCGTGCGTGCTTGGTCGTGCGTGGTGGTCGTGCCTGCGGAGTCGGCGCCCCAAATCATGATGGTGACACCCCCACTGCGGACACTAAACCAACATATGTTCGATAGCCTCGTATTCACTTCCGCCACATGCATGGCAATGTTCAAGGAACCGCTCAGGTATGGCATGAATCCGGGCCAATCGGCGGGCAGTAAGAAATACTCGGGTGCGTAGTTGTATCATAATGTGCATCCCGGCCACAACCCCTGCGGGGACACCCGCACCTACCGTTCTGTGGCAACGGGTTACTTTGACGCAAAAGACGATTGGGTATTTATATACCCCAGGTTTCAGTACATGGCATGGGCTAACGCTGCCGTTGATTCGTAGCGCGGACACACCGATGATGTTACTAGTTTCGCGGCATCGTGCGCGGCTTAGTGACCTCCGACTATTTGATACACTGTGCATGGCATCGCAGCAACTCTATCATTGATGTTGGTTACAAGGAGAGCGTCCTGAGAATGCACGGAAAGTACTAGGGAAGGAAAACATTCTGCGCATTCTACATGCAATTGGGGCTGGTTTCCCCGGAAAGTGCTGATGAAAGTACTTTACACTGTGTATCACCCAGCTAAAAATCATCTGGAGGGGCGGGCAAATCCGAGGGGGGGGGGGCGGGCTAAAACAGGGTTTACCCAAGGAGGCACTGTTTGCCAAAGAATGTCAGCTCGCTTACATCGAAGGCTAAGACAAGAACCACATGCTTGGCCTAGGTGTCTCCTAGCGCAAAAAGATGGCTGATGGTGGGTGGGTGCGCGAGCCGGTTGAGGCGAGTGCAAAGCAGAGAGTGCCGGTGCCCGAGGGTGGATCCCTCAGGTCGTAGTGCTGGTGAGGGCCGGCAGACCTTAGTCCGTGCGCCGACCTCGGGGGTCGTGCGCAGTACAACATAGCTAATGTACTGTAAACCTCTAGATGACTACAACTGACCATTTACCCAAGGAGGCACTGTTTGCCAGAGACGAAAGCCAAAGGCTAGCACAGGTAGCTTAGCCGGCGGCTGGACGGGGACGAGCCAGCCGAAGAACCTCCAGGCCGCATGAGTCGGGCGCATGGTCGGGTCGATGTACTTCTCTGTGACCACGTCGATGTTCTTCGACCAATCGCCCATGTGTTTGATGGCCGGCAAGGGGACGCCGACGCAACTTGCTGCGGAAGCGGCGCCCTTGCGTAAACTGTGCGATGTCCACTTGAAACCGGTGGGAGGTCGGGCGCCTGCCGCCAGGTAGGCTTCCCGCAACCACTCAGTAAGAGTGGCTGAAACCGACCAAGTGGCGGAAGACTCCAGCGGGGAGATGCTCCGGAACTTGGGCGCGGGCTGGCGCCGTAGAAACGGCGGTAGTGGGCGTCGCGACTGATGGTGTACCAGTCCAGCAGGTCAGCGAAGTCCGGAACGGCGGCGATGGGCAGATTTATCAGGGGCTTAGCGGAAACCCTCGTACGCTGGTCGCCTTTGTGTTTGCGGACGTACAACATAATGCTTCCGGATGGTCGGTCGACCCCTAAATCACCGGTCTCGCAGCTAATGCCGGACTCCGCGCGGCATACGAAGACGTACGCCGTAATCGTCGTGAGCGCGGCTCTGAAAGCGCGGATGTCCGCAATATTAGCGGGTTCCCACACCAATGTCCGCCGAAGTTCAATCGCGGTGTCCAGGATGTCAGCCGCAACGGGCGCAAGCAGGGCGACGCGGACTCCGCCGTAAGACGATCTTGCTGGATGGCCAGGCCGCGGCGCGCGTCGGCCACCATTTCGCCGAGGACGACACGCTGGCGCTGATGGTCGCGGAAGTACTTGTTGATGGACGAGTAGTACTGCTGAAGGGACTCCGCGCCGACGGTACCTTGCATGCCCAGCCAGGCAGTGTAGCGGACGATCGTGCTGGTAGTAGCCAGCAGCGGGCGCAAGCCCTCCTGCTCGCAGAACGTAGCGAAAGAGCGCATGCCGCTGTCGTAGTTGCGGTGGGTGCCGGCAGCCAGCGAACCCGTAAGCAACCCGAGCGCCGCTTGACCAACGTCGTCGGTCCCCAACAAAGACCGGAGCTCGGCCGCCATCGATGCCGTCCAGGGCGCCTCAGAGCCGGGGCGCACCGCAAGCCGGTAGCGCGCGCGTCGAGCGTGGGACAGGCGGCCCGGGTATTGTACACTGTACTGCAGCGACGGCTGCACGGCCATAGCCCGGCCTAGCGACCCACGGCGGAGGTGCAGCCATGCCGGCGTGGTAGCCGAAAGGCCACGACGCTCCAGCCGGGCCGTCCGACCCCCGCGCGCGTTCCCCGCCGCCCAGGAAAGAAGAGGTCGCGGTTAGGCGGGTAGACGATCGTCTCGGTGGCGAGGTCTTGCAACAGATGGTACCAACGCCGTCCTGGCCAGTGAGGCGCGATGTCCGTGGCGGCCGCGCCCGACTGTCGCGACTAGCGCGATGAGCTTCTCCTCGGGGGCGCGGAACTCGCCGCGCTGCAGGTCGACGATGAGCCCCAGGTGAGGGCCGACCCGGGTGGGCTCTTAGACTCCCTTGTTGGGGTTGCGCAGCAGGCCCAGGCGGTCCAGCAAGGTGTTTAACCGGACGCGTAGCTCCAGGGCTGCCTCGCGGGAGTCCGCGAGGAAAAGGAAGTCGTCCATATAGGGTAGGAGCCGTTCGCCCCGCCAGCGAGTGTTGCGCAGGAAACGGCGAGTAGGCTTGGACGGGGCCGTGGGAGGCAACGCAGGGTCGCGCCGCTTCAGGGGCGTCCGCAAGTAGTCCGTAAAGGCCGCTGTCAACTTGCAGAAGTAGTACGACGAGCATGTCCAACCCATCGGTAGGCACGCGCCAGTCGCCATAGCTCCCCTCGGTAGTGCACGGTAAAGAAGTCGCGGTCCTCCTCCCGAATCCCAAGGGCGTAGTAGCCATCGGCCAGGTTCATCGAAACGAACCAGTCTCCCGCGCGCGCCAGGTGCCGCAGGTGCTTGAGCGTTTCGTAGGACATCGTAAAAGTCTTGCACCACTTGTTGAGCTCCCGTAGGTCGATGATGAGGCGCCACTTGTTGGTGCCGGGCTTGAGGACTAGAAACATTATGGATACACACTTGTTGCAGTGTCCTCGCTCCCACGCGCCAATCGCCTCGAAGCGGGGCAGTTCTGTAGCCATGAAGTCCAGTTGTGCTTGAGTGGCGTCGCGCATAGAGACGCCGTGGTTGTAGGGGCGAGCGAGGGCGTTGCCCGTTCTTGAAGCGTATCCGGACCCCTTGGCGGATCCAACTCAAGACTTGTCCACTCGCGCCGATGCTCTCCTAGTCACGCCATCTTCTCCGCACGCGGTGTCGCATGTAGAGGGAGGTAGGCGTACATAAGTCGATGCGGCGGGCCACACCGTCACTTGGTGACCTTGGTCTTGGCCTTGTCGAACGCTGTGGCCGTCGCTGCGGCCTTCCGCGCTGCTGCGGCTTGCTCGCGTTGCGTGCGCCTCTCGCCGGACTCTGTGGGGGCGGGCTTGTCGGGGGTAGCCTTGGCGAACGCGGCCGCGGCACGGGCCTTGCCCGCTGCGGTAAGGCTCATCTCGAGGGTCTTGTCGTCGAACGGTCGGCGGAGTTGGTCGAGTTGCCCGGACACGGCGATGCGCCGTGGGGTGCAAAACTTTGCGTGGGCGAGCTCGGCGAAAACTCGGTCCGCCTCTGTAGCCGCTGGTCCATTTTTGGCGAGCTGGAGGTAGCCCAACCGGGAACGGGTGGCCTCCTCCGTCGCCAAGTGGGTGCGGTAGCAGGCTCGGAGCTTGGCAAGGGTCGCAGCCTTGCTTGCCGCCATAGCAGATAGACTCGATCGAAAGCGACTCCAGAGCGCCGCGCATCGCCTCGTTGGCGCAGCTACTGAAGAAGGCATAGCAGCCTAGGTGCAAGTATTCGTCGTACGCTGCCTGACTCCGCTTCTCCGCGAGGGCGCGGGCGGTGTCGTCGGTCAGGGTCCACAGGCGGGGCTCGTCGACGTCGCGCGGGGGGCGCTCCAGACCGGGGGGGATGACTCGGCCGTAGCAGGCAAAGTCAACGTACTCGAGCTCGTTGTCGGGTGCGTCTAGCTCAGGAGGAAGGGGCTCTCGTGCTCCTTGCTCACCACCCTCGGGCGCAGGCGTGCCCGCGGGGTTGGCTGACTGGGTGCCTTCAGGAGGAAACGGGTGTGGGCGGGGGGGGGGGGGGGGGTGTTAGGGTTGCGCCTAGCGACTACCCTAATACCACCTGCGACGTTTTATGGCCAAGTAATCTTACTGTTGTACTGCTGATATTTCAGCACGCGTATTATGTACTGGTACGGCCACAACCAGGCGCCAGTAATAAATATTCCTTGTAACGTAAATACAGTACGCGCTACAACTCCTAATCATCAGGATATTAGCGCTACTAGCTGCCTGTCCGCGGTGCCCAGTTGGACCGCTATAGGATAAATATCCAATGCCACCAGCATGTTGTAAGAGATTACATTCTGCAACCAACTCAATTCGCCAAACGCTACGAGTAAGAGCCCTGTTTCACTAAGTACTGCCACGAGTACTTACACTGGTTTCGGCTTCCTGTTACGATCCATCTCCACCTACCGACCCACCGCGACCTGCTCTCGCACGCACGACGATACATTCGCGATTTCGCTGGTCCTGCCGACCCTTGGGAACGATTCTGAACCCTTTAACCTTTGTCCGAGTCGCGTGTCACCATGGCATCGCAACGGCGCGCCCGTCAAACCGGCTATCCTCCCTGTGGTCCACCCGCCGAGCAATCTATAATGCGTCAAATTGTCGAGAAGAAGATGCTGGAAGCCCGTGTTATGGCACCAACTCTGAACAGCATTCACAAGCTCGCCGACGTTCATGATTTCCCAGCAGTCAAGGCCTTTCCGGAGAACTATACGCGCGACACAGCAAGGCCCCGTTGGAGACTACGCGCGTGACATCGGCGCCAAGCCGAGCGACCCCAACATAGCTACCTATTGTGTCGACTTGCAGCGCAAGCTACAAGCTGCATTTGCTTTGCTGCATGAACCTTTCGCTGTGCCTTGTTGCATAATGAACCTTTCGCTGTGCCTGAGTACTTGCAAGTGCAACGTATTTTGCAGGCGATTCCCAAGCACGAAAGAGCCGAGGTGAAAAGATGGCTAGCCACGCCAACGAGACTGTCTCGACTCAGAGTAAGTCCATGCAAAAATACAAGCAGTGGCAGCTAATAAGCTAGCCAAGCAAGTCGACAAGATCGACTTACACAAAAACAAATGAG
>VCJN01001888.1:0-92003 GCA_006384855.1 Tetraselmis striata
ATTCTCTGTCGATTTCGAAAACGCCTTCACATTATCCACCGCTAATTGCAATTGCCACCGTGTATAATGTTGTCACGATGTGCGCACACAACAACACTTACTACCGGTTCCGACGCGGATGGAGGCGAGGCTTGCGGAGTGCGTTGGGGGTGCGTAGAGTAGCGTGCTTGCAAATAATTGGGGTGCATCGGACGCCGGATGCCCACCCACCCGGCGTAAAAGACGCGTAATATTCACACTTTATTAACACACAAATGTGTGAAAACCGGACATTCCGTGCCGGATGGGTGGGAATACGGCGTCCGATGCAGCCAAACCCCAGCAACACGCTATTCTGTGCACCGCCAATGCACTCCGCCAGCACCGCCACATTCTCTGTCGATTTCGAAAACGCCTTCACATTGTCCACCGCTAATTGCAATTGCCACCGTGTAATATGTTGTCACGATGTGCGCACACAACAACACTTACTACCGGTTCCGACGCGGATGGAGGCGAGGCTTGCGGAGTGCGTTGGGGTGCGTAGAGTAGCGTGCTGCAAATAATTGGGGTGCATCGGACGCCGGATGCCCATCCACCCGGCGTAAAAGACGCGTAATATTCACACTTTATTAACACACAAATGTGTAAAAACCGGACATTCCGTGCCGGATGGGTGGGAATACGGCGTCCGATGCAGCCAAAACCCCAGGGACACGCTATTCTATGCACCGCCAATGCACTCCGCCAGCACCGCCTCATTCTTTGTCGATTTCGAAAACGCCTTCACATTATCCACCGCTAATAATTGCAATTGCCACGTGTAATGTTGTCACGATGTGCGCACACAACAAACACTTACTACCGGTTTCCGACGCGGATGGAGGCGAGGCTTGCGGAGTGCACTGGCGGTGCACAGACTAGAGGGAGACTAGATCCATTGTCGCTTATTTACAAGCACGGGCGGTGCTGCCAGACCTGATCGTCTACGGCCGATATTAATATTCACACTAAATTAACATCGGTGCACACCGCCGCACACCGCCGCACACCGCCGCACACCGCTGCGCGCGCACATTCGTCGCACACATTATCCCGGATTCACTCGCCGTATCCATTACGCCGTGCTACTTCAACAATAAACATTGCGAAATTACACCGACACAATGCCGCACCGACTAGCTCTTGACAATACGTGCATATAAATAGTAGTGGCGCGCTGCTCCTCGCCTCCGATGTGTCGTTGACTGCTGCGGAAGGCGGTCGTCGACTGGGTGTTAGTTTCTCCACCTCGGCCGCCCCCCCCCCCCACCCCCCCGCCCCCCCCCCTTCACCGCTCACAGCGCCATGGCCGACCTCGCCCCCCCGGGCAAACGTGGGCGGCGAGCCTTGTTGTCTCGCGTGTCCGCGCCGCCGGCATCGAGGAGGACGAGAAAGACATGAGGAAACGCGTGACAAGGTGGGCGCGCAACAAAACACTCCATCCTCCGCATTAGCACGCACCCACTCGTGGCTAACTTGTGCCGCGCGCAGGTTCGTCCGGGAGCGCCGTTAAGGCCCACCTCAACGCCAAGGCTTCCACAGTGCCAGCGGCGCAACTCGTGGTGGCCGAGGAGGCCGCATCCTCAGCCGCTTAAAGGCGAAACGATTGTGGCTTGTTGTGGGTGTCTGGGCACAGGGGGCGTCCCGACGCGAAGGTAAGGAAGCTCATGGCGGCGTCGTCGACGGCACAGCCTCCCGGGTGGTGAAGACACTGACGGATGACAAGAAGCGGAAGAGGCCAGTGAAGAAACGCCGAGGTAAGAAACTGACGGTCGCGGAGTCGGAGGCGGAGTCGGAGGCGCAGGCGGAGGCGGAGGCGGAGGCGGAGGCGGAGGCAGCGAGATCGTCGAAGCGGAGGGTCCCGCGGGCACGCAAGAACAAGAACAAGCAGTAGCCCCCGCCCCCTTACCCCCCCCCCCCCCCCCCCAGGCGGGAGCGGCTGGCGGCGAGGGGGGGCGGGGGGGGGCGGGGCGGGCGTGGTCCCCCCGCCCCCGCACCCCCCCCCCCCCCCCCCCCCGGGCCACATCCCCCGATGGCAGCTGTCGCGAATATTGTAATTCAAACATTCTTCGGCAAACCGCTGCCTGCCCCCGCCCTCCCCCTCGCGAATATTTATGTAACGTGAGCACTCTTTGGCAAAACATGGCAGCCAAACCGCCCATCTGATGACCTTTGATCGGACGGCTGGCAGGCCCGTTCAGCAGTACTAGCTATAATGTACACAAATTCCCCAGTGTTACCAAATACGTACGGCTGCGATTTGCGCTCCCATGTACTAATAGTCGTAGTTATCCACAGGACGACTAGGGTTCGTACTCGATACCCGGTACCGGCGTAATAAATATATCGCGTACTACCCGGTACTACACGGACAACCTTGTACCTTGTACGTCAGTGCCATGTACGCTTCACCGGGCTGGTACGACTTCCAGAATGATGACAAAAAGGATTTATCGCCCGCCGGCAATAACGCCGGATGTACTCGCACGTAACTGGATGGACGTGCCGCCACCAGTAGCAGCCTTCACGGATAAATAATAGTCGCTAGTAGTAGTGCTTCGTCACCTGTATGTCACATCTGAATCTCGCAGTGCATCTAGGCATGTTCTCCACGTGCTCCCCGTCCATGTGCAGTTCCGTCTTCTCGTTGTCGGTTCCCGTGTCCGGCTGCCTGTCGGCGTGTCAAGTTGGGACTTCTTGTCGTTGTTTTCCTCCGTGTCTACTCGGCTAGTAAAATGTCGTAACGACCCCGTTCCACTTCATTTCCCTCCACAACTACATACCCCCCCTCCTTTAACAAGGAGGCCTGGCCTCGCGGCAGTGGCTCGGCGGTCGCTGCATAAGAAGCAGAGGGAAGGTCGAGGGAAGGTCAATCTATCGCTTCGTACATGACTATTTGTCTTTTCCCCGTACGGCTGCTCTGTTGTCCTCCGTCGCAACTCGCGTGCTGCACCTGGGACTACGTAGTGCTACTACCCCCCCCCCCCCCCCCCCACCCCATCCCCCTCCCCCCCCCCCCTTAGCTAGTCGTCCACACAGTACCGCGAGGTGCACAGTACCGGCGCTTTTTGCCCGTGCCAAGCGCCCACCGTCCCCGTCACCGTCGATCCCGGTGCTACACCGTCTTCGCCCGAGGCAGCGCTCTCGGCGCGTCTTCGCGCAAGCCAACTCTTCAGCCGCGTCTTCGCCAGCGCCGGTAGCGTAGCAAAAAAAATCGTGCTACAAATAAGGAAAAAATTTTAGACTCCAGTCGTCTCGCCACGGTAATGTCCACCACGAACCGACCCACCGACCAGCAAAGTGCCCTTCTATCTCTCCTGCTCGACCGCCGGCATGGCGACCTAATGACGCCATAGTGGTCCTACCTGCCCGTAGAAGTCGTATCCCCCCCCCCCCCCCCCCCCCCCCCCGTCCGGCCCACTCGTCCTCACAGTACCGCGAGGTGCACATTATCGGCGCTTTCTGCCCGTGCCAAGCGATCACCGTCACCGTCGATCTCGATGCTACACCGTCTTTGCCCGAGGCAGCCCTCTCGGCGCCTCTTCGCGCAAGCGGTCTACGTGCCAGCTTCGCTAGCGTAGCAAAAAGTCTTGCGACAAGGAAAAAGGTTTTAGACTCCAATCGTCTGGCGACGGTTCTGTCAACCATGAACTGACCGACCGACCAGCAAAGAGCCATTCGCCCCTGCCCGACAGCCGGCATGGCAACCTGCTGACGCCATAGCGGTACCTTCCCGCCGCCGTACGCCAGGGAACTATGAATACCAACAGCAACATGAGCGTCGCAGCCTTCCTTGCGGTGCTGCTGGCGACCGCTCACGTAGTGCTTCCGGCCGAAGCCAGCTCTTCTTCTACCGGCTCCTCCTCGGTAGCGGCCTCCACCGGGTCCTCCTCAGCAGCGGCTTCCACCGGCTCCTCCTCCGAGGCAACCTCGAATACCGCCGAGACCATTCTTGCCTTTGACGCTACGGACCCCTCCTTCGGCCGCATGCACCTGCTCGACCGCCCCGCGAATACCTGCGGCGGCGGCGCCGTGCCAAAGGACAAGGAGCTCGGCGACATAAACAACTACATGTTCTGCGTCACCAGCTCGCTGGGCCTTCGCCGCGTCGACGCGACCGCGGAGGGTCTGCAGATTACCGGCGGGCTGAAGAGCTTTACCGTCTTTGTGCTGGGCACCTCGGAGCAGTTTGCGAGCTTCACAGCCGGTACCGTGTGCGGCTTTGTCGTGAGCCAGGTCGAGACGAACGTCGCCGGCGCGTACCACCCCGTGAACTGGGACCTCGGCAACAAGCGCGTGCTAGAGGACAACCTGCGGATGACGCCAGACGACGGCCCGAGCGCCACCTTGGCGTGCCTGCCCGGCCAGGTCAACGTGAACGGCGCCATAGACGTCAACGCCCTGCCTCCCGTCGTTGGCCGCCGCCGCTCGCTGCTTGTGGAGGAGGACCTCGATGACTATTCGGCAGTTGCGCAGTCACTCGTCGACTGCATGGCGGCACAGAGTGGCATCGCGGCGTGGACGGCTCATGGTCTCGCCCTCGAGAACGGCGACGCCACCGGGACCTTAACTCTGTTCTACGAGGCAGATGAAACTTCGGCCGGTGCTTTCGAGATGAACTACGAGGACATCAGCGACGTGTGCGACGAGGAGGGCGTGGTTGAGCTCGGAACGCCGGTGAGGGTGCCTAAACAAGATGTGCCTCCCTTCAACAACACCCTGAAGCAAAAACGGGCACTCCGGTCAGCACGAAGGTTCTCCAGACCATTGGTGCCTCAAACGAGGTAACTGCGCCCCCGATTCTCGCTCTTGCACCCGCGCCAGCTCCCGAGTAAGCTGGTGAACACATTCACAAGCAAGAAGTGCACCCCCGTTTGTCAACAAGCCGCCACGTAGAGATCAATGAACATATTCTCTTGGGGGAGTGTCGTCAAGTTTCAAGACAGGAAATGCAAGGGATCTGGGACCCCTATAGTCTACAGTAAGTGACATAGGTAGAAGCATGTCACGCCCCACCTCGTAGTCATCTTACTGGTAGAAGATGCGGAACGTGTCGTGGCCTTTTATTCTTTTCTCAATTTTCATTCTTTCATTTTTTAATACATTGATCTTTCTCCACCCCACTCCGGCAGCACATGAAATGCGCATGCACATGTAGGTATGAGCTGAGCTGTAGTCCAGATTTGCTCACATTATCAAGCTCAAGAATCAATGGCTGCCTGCCAGAAATGTCCCTGCATGAAACCCACTGCATGCTAGTACGTAGGTGGCGGTTATTATGAACAAATTGCGTTATGTTGTTAACTGATCCACATGCATAGTATGGGGACAACGCACCTCATGAATGAACTTATGTGTCCATACCCAAAAGACACATCTCCCTTCTGTTGTACATGTTCCTAGAAAAGTGTGTTCAAGTGGCCCTCATTGTGGATTGCGTGGTCACTGTAAACATCCCATTCGTTGCAGTTGTATACTCCCAAACCTTGCCAACCAGCTGCGGAATAATCCAACTCCGCCCGACCACCGTGGGGTACAATGCGAGAAGAACCTGCGGCAGTTGCAGCTGATGTGAGACGACAATGCTATATATTAATTTGACTAAAAACATAGCAACTAATCCATACTAGCCAGCAGTAGTTTTCAGCATTATGCTGGCAGGTGACCTCTACTGCTATTTGAATCGTAAACCATTTGAGCTCTTCATTTAAAGTTCGCATCTATCGTCTTGCTGTCCATTGAGATGAAGTCTAAATAGCGGCGCCAAGTCCTACATTGTGTGTGTGTGTGTGTGTGTGTGTGTGTGTGTGTGTGTGTGTGTGTGTGTGTGTGTGTGTGTGTGTGTGTGTCGATATTCATTTGAAGGTCTCCGAGCGTGTTGAAGCACCCATGCGCTTAGCCGGACTATCTACGGAGCACTCATTGCGGGATCGCTGCTGGGGCATGAGCAAAGCAATGGCAGATCTGACTGCGTTTAGATCCAGCTACATGGAGCGGTTTATCCATGCGCACACATCTGTTGGGTGCGCGCTCAGTGACTGTGTGCTTGCTAGGAGAACCCAAAGTGTGTTGGGTCTGTGCTACGGAACGACCGTACGTGCTGGCTCCCTCCCGCCGTCGTCTTGCTTGCTAAACAAACCCTTGTCACACTGCAACCCCTGTGGATGAGCGCCCATCGCCAAGCCCCAGCGCGTGCTAGGCGGGCTCCAAGTACATGGAAAATGCGCCAGGGCGCTCGCACTGGCGACAAGCATTCAAAAGTCAGATGATGATCGAGTGTCGACACACTTTGCGGTGCTGTTAGTATGTGGTCTGTATGTGTTGTTTGTACGGCACCGGATGCATCACAGCATAGAATGTGCACAACGGCAGGACAAGCATGACATGTCCACGCTTGCGATAAGCAAAGCAAATGCACACGGTACACCATGTGGAGTGGCGTGAACAGAGGACACTGTAACATGAGGATCCGCACGTATTTAGGCACAATCTAAACATAGAGCTCCGTAGGCCTATAGGAAATAACAAAAAACATCATTTAAAAGAAAACGAATTATATCGTGATGTACATCTATAATGCTGCTTGCTACCTGTGTCCGGCTTCCCCCAAGGGCCTACAGTGCAGCAGTACGACACGCACCGGTGAGTGCCGCCGCCGCCCAAAGTGCCACTGCTTGCTTCGATGGAATCGTTAAAAGTCATCCTTCAGCCCATCCATTCCCTGCATGCATCCACTGTGCGTGGCACAATATGTAATGTGCACCACAAGCCACCCAGGCGATTACTACGGAAACACTCCTCTCCCTCCTACCAAGCAAGCAGTCAGCACGACCCTCACTCCATGTCCTTCAAGTGCGTTTTCGCGATCACTACAATGCTATTCAACACTTTCACTGCTTGACTTATTTGGCTCGTGTACCCATCGCCCCCCCCCCCGCCCCTCCTCAACCATGTCTGCAATGGACATCAACCACTCTGTCAGTCAGGAACGGCGTAGTACTTTGCTTGCAGCCCTGAAATGGCCACGCAGAATGCAAAGTTTGAATTTCATTCTTGCGTTCATCCCTCTGACTCTCCACCCATCATTCTCTCAAGTAGTCTGCGGTTGACAACGCACAGACAATAACACTTATAAGCCTGAGACATGGATCGCGAGCAACCTAATTATTCAAATCATTCGCTATGGTTCTACTCAGGATCAGTCAATATAATTTTAATCTCCGGCAGGATGGGCAGGATGTGATTCACTGCTACATAAACCACCACCACATTTACATTTTATAAGGCTATGTGCGCGAGGAATCAAAGCATTGTCCAATCAAGCAATGGCAAACGCTCAGTACTGCGACTGCGCGTGAGACGCAACAACATTCCACAGGTGTGAGTTCCCCCCCCCCCCCCCCCCCGGACACACATCCCTCCCGCCGCCTCGGCTCCCTCCTCATCGCCACATACTTCGTCGGCGCATCAGGTCGGCGGCGCTGCAGCACCATGGCTGTGATGTTCGCTTGGTGCACCTCCTGCGGCGCCGTGAGTCTCTGAGTCTCCAGCTCACTGTCAGGCAGCATCGCCGATCGCCCCCGCCCACAATTGCTCGCCCGCCCCTACACCGCGGCGCCCTCCACCAGCAGCTGGGCGCGCCTCCTTCCACCAGCAGCTGGGCGCGCTTTTGGAGCGGCAGGGTGGTCAAACCCCGCCCCGCCGCGTCACGCCACCTCCTCTGTCCCCGCTGTTCAGCGTCACAGCAGACGACGCCATCACTTGCTTATTGCAGCTGTATATACCTGCCACCGCCCACCGACTTGCGGGGTACACCGCAACCCCGCCATGCTCAAAGGGCGGTATTTGGTAATGTCTTGTGCTCTGTGTAACCCTTCGGATGCTCGGACGGTGACAGACCGCCTACGGTTTTAAATCGGTACTAAAAATGGCTTGCAATCATTATACTCGGAAACGGTGTACCAAGGGCCGAAGGCTTCCCACTGCTGTGCCACTCATAGGGCGCCACCCTGGTGGACGATAGGGCACGAGCACGACGGCATGAGAGCCCAAGTTGCAAGCACCGGTCATGCGGCTGGCCCCGGGAACACGAGGTTGCATAGAGCGGGAACGCTCGCGAGTTGTAACGATGAGACCGCGCCAACCATAGCACGTCGCTGCGTAGCACAGCCAGCATGATGGCAACACCGCCGGCGCCCGTCGAGGGAGTCGAGCATCTCCACCGTTGCGCATGTATGCATACACCCGCGGAGTGCACGTCAGCGAGGCATGCTACCTCTTTCGTTTAGTTATGTGTCTCATTTGCAGAACCAGTAGCACGCCCGGCAGCGCTTACTGTTCGTTGTCAACGCGTCTCGCAAGCACGTTCTTGCAAGTGCGGTAGTCGCCGCTGCAACGACGGCGCAGTCGGATCAGGCGCTCCTCAACGTTTCATATGTTCTGAACTAGTTCATGGAATTTCCCCGCCCGTTCCTGACCGCTTTCTATAGCTGCATGTCACATATAATGAAGCACGCACGTGCATTGTAACATCTGCCTAAATAAGATTAGGGTGGTGTAACAACCACCACTGATCACAGCGTGTTGACAGACCGTGCACGCGCCGTGGGAGGTTTATTTAGCGTCGCCGGGCCAAATATGTTCATGTATATTTAAAAAGCAACACACATACGACGGGATGAGCTGTCGGGAACATCACGGAGCGTTGCGCATGAACATTCACGGGGACGAAAGCAGTAGACATTGGGTCCAAGGGCTATGCAAAGCATCGCACAACTACACATGTAGCGCGGGGTGTAGGGCGGACTAAGGATACAAGTGCGACGTCACACCCACCTTGCTCCACCTTGCTACCACGGCACGCAACGCCACACCCCCTTGTGTTTTTTGTCCCACCCATCCACCCTGCAAGGTCACCGTACAAGCTCGCATCTCACATGAGACAACATCTCATGATCTCCTACTCTCGAGGACGCCCACCCCTACCGCCGACCGCAGCCAAGCCATGCGCGGAGGCACAACATTTCTTGCAGACTAAAAAGACATGGGAGAACACTGCGTGTTTCAGCAAAGTCATTAGCAGCAAAAAATGGGCAAGATAACCGCATCATGCCCTAAGGGTTGTAGTAAGCGGTGGCCTAGGCGTCGAGAGGGAGAGATATATGGGGTAGGGTACCCGGCACCATACCACCCCAACTAAGTAGGGAGACAAACATGACAAGTTCGGCATTTGAAATAAATAAATTCATGTTGATCCACCCGGACAAAGACGACGGAATCCTGTGGGGAAGCACCATTAGATACGAACGAAAATAAATTCGAGATTCTTAGAACGCGCATGGGCGCTGGAGGAAATTTGAAATTTGTTTTTTAACAACTTTATTCGCGCTCAGTCTTTGATGCTAAACGGGCCAGTTGCTTGGCGGCAAAAACCCGCATAAGGCTCACTAATTACTAGTGCGTAGCGTGCAGCCCTGTGGCCAGATCCCTCAGCTAGCGGGCATGTCTCGTATCCTTTGTATTTTCCTTTTTGATTTTTAGTTTTTCCCCTTCCCTTCCCTTAATGATGGCCCATAATCGCGATGTGCCCAATGAATATGGGCGTGTAATTCCGTATCTACCGTGTAATCGCCGCTTTACTGATTAGCTCAGTAGTCGCAATGACGTGCCCGGCTCGTCCACATGCCGTAATATGCTACTCGTAGCATGTTGTGCCATCCTCATAGTACATTGGACCCACATCGCGCCTCGCCCGTGTACCCGTAATCGCTCCGAGTTTCGCCACACTTTAACGCCTCACAAAAGCTCCGTGACGATGCAACGCCAATTAGGGTCGAAGGATAGAAGACGCTAGCGTAACGCGTGACGCAGCAAATACTGCGATATGATTGGCTGCAAAGTTTACGCTCTCAGCTAAATCGATCACCGAATATACATGATGAGAGGATAGAAGACGCTCGTGCGACTCCTTGTCACGCGTCACGCGGGCCGGGGGTTCCGTGCTACCGCGACCCGGTCAACAGCGGCATTGCGAGCCGAATCCACCCCCGATTGGCCACGGCCCACTGTCACCTGACTCACCCCCGCCGCCGCTACCCGGTACCCGCTGATACAGGGTAGTCACTATGTCCTCTTGTGGCACAGAGGATGGTAGTTCCGCACGCGCTTAGCGGCACCAACGGCGGTCGGCCGAGAAGGGTGCCCGCGCCTCCGGTTCCCTAGATGCTGATCCTCGCCCCCTGTCCTCTCAGTTCACCGCCGCCTAGACGCAGAATACGACCCGGCAAAACCGGGGGCGCGCGGCGAGGGTACTACGGGTGGGGTCATACTGCCCGATCATGGCGGCGGTGGCTGTGGATCTTGCGCATTGTGCGACGCAAAGCCGCGCCGCGGGGTCATACATGCGTTACGCGTAACGTTTTTTTGGGGACTTTTTCCATTTCGAATTTTGCCCAAAAAAATATCCGTTATGGTTTGTGACGAGTATTCCGGAATACTCGTCACGCCGGGAAGTGACGCTCCGGTAGGTGACGCCTCGATCGACGTGGCACGTTCTGGTGCGAGTATTTAGCGTTACGCGTTACGCAAGCGTCTTCTATCCTTCGACCCTTAACGGTAACGATGCACGCTGCAACGGTACCGTAGGTGTCAAGTTAGGCAAGTTGCACTCGCGCGGACATTATACCATGCATCACAGCAACCGGTGCGCCGGTGACTAGCCCCTACTAACCCCCGCCGCTGCGAGCCGCCGGCGCCGAGTAGTGGTGTGCCATGGTGCGTCGCAACTCCAAGCGCCGTATTCCTCAAGGCAAGGAGGGCTGGACCGCTGCCGAGGGGATTCTAGAACCGGTGACCAAGAGAATCCGTTGCTGCGCGTGTGGCGCCTACTTCACAAGGACTCGGTTCTACGACACGCATAGAGGGGCGTGCGCCGAGCCGCCTCCGCCCACCGCCGCACGTGTCGCAGCCGGTGGTGATGGCGCCCCTGCGGTAGCGGCTGCACCCTACGGCCGTCACGCCTTTGCTCCGTCCGGACCGGGTCAGAACGAAATGCGGGGCGAGCCGGGTGCATCGACACCGTCGCCGCCGCCATCGCCCCCGCTGCCCTACTCTGCACCGCTCTCGTCTCCCCGAAACGAATCAGCGAACCCCACACCCAACGGCGGGGAGAGGCGTTCGGTGTCGTTTGATGGTGGCCTGGCAGCAAGCATGTCAACGCAAGAGATGAATGCCGAACTTCACGTGGGCGTTGTCATAACCAAGACGTTCGGGACGCGGGGTAGCTTTCTCCCCTACCCTCCATGTGCCCTCCCCGACGTCCCGTTACACATGCCATAGGCCCACCGCCGCCCAGTGATAGCTACCCGTGTGTATCATCCATATCGTCAGTTGGAAAACTGATAACGAGGACGCAAACCCGGCGGATAGGGAGCTGGTGATGAAGGTGATGTACGACGACGGCGACTCGGAAGAGCTAACTGAGTCGGAGATACAACCGCTATACCGGACGACAAAGCAACTGAGCGATTTCACTCGTACCCTCGCAGGTTGCCTCAACAGGTTGCCTCGCAGGTGCCATTGACGCCCTACCGGCGGTGCGCCTCTTGCTCACCCACCGCCAGTGCTTTCGGAGGGTGCTTGCCCGCGTTGTTGCCCTTTAGGTAATGGTGAGAGTATCGCAATGGCAACGTGAAATTCATGATTTATTTTGCTTCCTTATTACACGCGCATTCGTTTAGATGCTTGCGTGCGCATGTGCACTTGGCATGAGGTACGCAAACTTCTCGACGCCGACAGCGACGCAAAAGCATTGTCGTGGGGGTTGTGGAAGGCAGCCCCTCTGACGACAACCGAAGCGACAACGACGGCAAAGGAGACGCTGGCGCGAGGTTTGACTTAAGTACCGGGACCAGCAGCGCTCGAGGGAAGTACGATGACGGGAAGAGGTGAGCATGTATCGTGTCGACTTCGACTCCCCCTCCCCCTCCCCCTGAGTGGCGCCTGCTAATCCGTTGCTAACACATGCTCCTCAAACCCCTTCGCAACAGACGCCGTCTATTGTATAGTTGTACACCGGTGCCGAGGCCACCCTGATAGAGGCCGCGGTCAATCTCTGCGAGTGGAAGCTGAAGCACGAGAATACTAAGACCATCATAACATGTAATATGTCAGCACCAAAGATTTGTCACTGAAGGTTTGTGACCCTTTACATCCCCGTTGCTGCCTGCCCGTGGTTCCCGCTGCAAGGGGCGTTGCTGAAATGTGTGTGTCCTCACATGATATGCCGCCGAAGAAGAAGAACACGGACATGCGGATGGCGCTAGTCTCCCCGACCAGTGACTTCGGCATGCCAGTCATCCGGCCGATGCTAGCGGTGTGGTGTGCGCCAACTGGACATGCGAGGACTTCCTGCACTTCGCGGAGACTGTGGCAGTCCTGGTCCTTGGACAAGCCCCCTTCGCTGCTATTGCTAGGAGTAAAATAGCCCAACTATGTTGTAGGTTTGTGCTGCCTACTGAGTACGTGGCATATGTGGCAATTCATGCAGGGATATGTTTGACAGCGCAGACATGCCAAACGAAAACAACACGACTTGTCGATGGCCTCGCCGTGGTTGCGAGCACGCGCGAGGTAGGGGTGAAGTCCTGGTTGGCAGCTGGGACGTAGAAAAGCAGCTCATCGAGAGCCATGAAAAGAGTAGCGGTGTGAGCCCCAAAGCACATCAAGACATCCAAATGTACTCCTCATGGGCAAGCAGGCGCCGGTCATCGTGCTTGAGATAGTCGTTCGTCAAGTCCGTCCATAGTGGGAACAGGCCGGGCTCCCGGCTAACCGGTCGAATGTGCTCGTAAGTAGGCTCTCCTCTGCAGTAACTCTGGTACCGCGAGGTAGCGTTTTCCTCCACTCTTCCACAGTTCCACTGAACCTCTGCCAATTTCGGCTGTTGACTTTGTAAACCAGAAGCCTGCGCGACCTTTTGGCAAAATCACACTCAACTTGATACGCTGCTAAGATTGTACGCGATTAGTAGTACTTTATTGTGTCCAACATCGTTCAGTACTTGGTGCAATATTGGCGCCGCCGCCGCCCCCTCGCCAGCCGCGCGCCGCCGGCGGCTGCGCGCTCCCACCCCCGCCCCCCACCTCCGCCCCCTTCTTGGGCGCCGCCTCCCGTCGGCTGCGTCCCTCTCTCCGCGCGTCCCCAACCCGCCCGGCCCCGCACCCGCCCGCCGTCCCTCCTGTCCGCCACAATGGCGCTCTCTCAGAAGGATGCCGACGTGCAGATGATGCTGGCGGCGCAGTGCCACCTCGGCACCAAGAACTGCGACTTCCAGATGGACCGCTATGTGTGGAAGCGCCGCAAGGCGGACGGCATCTACATCCTCAACCTGGGCAAGACCTGGGAGAAGCTGCAGATGGCGGCCCGCATCATCGTGGCCATTGAGAACCCCGCCGACATTGTGGTCCAGAGCGCGCGCCCCTACGGCCAGCGCGCCGTGCTCAAGTTTGCGCAGTACACTGGCGCCACCTGCCTGTCCGGCCGCCACACCCCTGGTGCGCGACCCAGCCGCGCGCGTGGCCCCCCCCGCCCCCCCCAACGGCCGCTTCCTCCCGCTCCGAGAATTTCCACGGCTGGCACGGGCGACACGGCTCCGGCATACGGGATCCATCCGGCCGGGTGGGCGGAACGCTGCGAGGCGAGCAGCGGGGCGGCTGCGGCAGAGGTTGTTGATCTGCGTGGAAAATGAGAGGAGGCCGCCAAACAACGCGGAGGGAGGGGGGGGGGGGGTATTCAGCCAGCCAGCCAGTCTCATAGGCAGGATTCAACGCGGCAGACGTGTCCCTTGGGCCCTGCCCCGTGAGGAATTTGTCAGGGGTCTTTCCAGTTCCAATCTGGCGTTTCGCAACTCTGTATGTATTGCTTTTAAACTGTATGTATGCGCCCCCACTTTTTTCTCTTGTAGAAGTGGCGGCTGGTTCCCTAGATTTTCTCACGCTTCAGCTGCTTGCTGAGTTTGGTTTATGTCATTCTTGCTTGGAGTCGCGCTGTGTATTTGCCGGGTGATGTGGCCGACACACGGGCATGCCGGCAACCATGTGCAGCTGGCCAACTGTGCGACTAGATGACCACTGGGGGACAAGGCCATGTCGGGGGAGGGGATCTGCTCGGTAGTAGCGTCTTTACCTGGGCTCGTCTTTATGCGCTCTGTGCGACGGGTGGAGAATGCTTGGAGGGGATGCTGAGTACATTCCCTCTTCCCCGTGTGACACCCGCAGGTACCTTCACCAACCAGATCCAGAAGCAGTTTGTGGAGCCCCGGCTGGTCATCCTCACGGACCCCCGCACCGACCACCAGCCCATTCGCGAGACCGCGTACATGAACATCCCGGTGATCGCATTCTGCGACACCGACTCGCCCCTGCACCATGTGGACGTGGCCATCCCTGCCAACAACAAGGGCAAGCACTCCATCGGTGTCATGTACTACCTTCTGGCGCGCATGGTGCTGCAGATGCGCGGCACCGTGTCCCCCGCTAACCCGTGGGACGTGATGGTGGACCTCTTCTTCTACCGCGAGCCGGAGGAGGCCAAGGAGGCGGAGGAGGAGGAGGCTCCCGCCTTTGTGCAGGAGCCCCCGGCGCCCGCCGCCTTTGGCGCGCCGCCCGCCCTGGAGGGCGCCGTGCCCGCCATGCCGGGCGCCCCCTGGGAGGAGGCCGCCGCCCCCATGGGCTTTGACCCCGCCGCCGCCCCCATGGGCTTTGACCCCGCCGCCGCGCCTGCGCCCGTGGCCGGCTTTGAGGCCGCTGCACCGCCCGCGCAGTACATCGACCCCAACTCTTTTGGCGCCCAGTACTAAGCAAGCCGCACGGCCCGTCCCGCCCCGCCCTGTTGCCCTCTACCGGCACAGGGCGCAAGCCCACCCTGGCAGGCCGAGCCTGGGGGCGCCGCTGAGGCCCCCGCTCACTGCCACCATCACTGCTGTGTAAAAGATCACAACCAAGAAGAAAACCCCCTGTGCCCCTTGGCGCTCCGCCCAACGCCCTGAAGCGCATGAACTTAGCCTGCTGCACCGCATGTATGCCTTGCTGTGCAAGCCTGCGATAAGACTGTGTATTATGTCAATAGGAAAATGGGTCATGGGCTTTTTTCGCGAGTCCAGTGGATGCTCTGCGAAAGTACTGGTGCATACTTTAGCTGGTCTTAACGGGACCTCGAAGGTGCCATCCCCCCCCGGAGACGCATGTGATGCCCCGGGATAAAGTAGTCCTGTGCGTCGCTTACGGGTAGGCCCATGATTGACTGCAACACAGCAGGCCACAGCCCTATGCATATTGGTCCTAAAATCCCCATCGTTTCAGCGTCGCAGCATCGGCCCTGAGTCAGTTCGTGCATGTACCGCGGCACGGGTCGGACATGATGTGCCATGGGATGCATCTGCTGCTCTTCTTTCCTCAGCAGGCACGGATGACTTCATTCAAGTGTGGATCAGTACAGGTGCTGACTCACCTGTAAGAACCCTGACAAGCTTGAAATTGGGCTTGCATGCCACCTACCATAGATGGAAACATTCGCTGTGCTATAGTTTCGTCTACACCTGACCTCTGGCGGGGCAGGGCAGATTCTTATTCAATGTGTTATCATTACCGAGTCACCGCCCGTAGTCTCCCTGCCCAATGATGTACAGCTGTATAGCCATTTGCCCTCTGCAGTGGATGCGGCAGCGGCTATGAACTTGAACTTTGTGCCGGTGGATGTGTGATTGGTTCTCTGAGCGCACTCCTGTTGTTTACTGGCGGCTCTGGGCCTCAAGTGCCGTGTAACCAACCAGGTTTAGTCAGGGTGCTCATTCGCTGTTTCACTCTCCTCATCAACTAGCGGTGCGTTCTGTCATTTCAACACAGTAGTGGCCTATTTGCTCCACCTCTCCGAGCACTGTGGGCAAGCAGTGTGCGCGCGTCCTGGCCACTGGTGTTCAATCCTAGGTGGCGTAGCATTGCGTTCAATGCAATGTTTCCCGATTCCAGCAATAGTTTGAATTGGTTTTTTTTTGTCCGCCTGATGTTGTCCGTTTTTCTGATAAAACACAATCAGGAACAAAAGTCAGGAAATGCGAAGGATTAATCCTTACTATAATTTCCTGAATTCCTGCTGGTACCAGTACTTTATATCTGTGTGTGCGTGCGTGCGTGCGTGCGTGCGTGCGTGTTTTAGGAGACGATGGGATCTTCTATATTATTAATTCAGTATATCTATACAGGCGCACCATACCGGTAGTTGCTCTGCGTTTTCTTATTTTGCTGTGGCCTTATGAAAAATTTAAATACCCCTTTAATATCCCCATGGGGGTTGTGATGGGCCACACTCGTGGCAGGGCTGGACAATTATATATATGATACAAGTACGCACCCGAGTATTTCCCACTGCCCGCCGATCGGTCCGGATTCATGCCATGCCTGAGCGGTTCCTTGAACACTACCTGCCATGCATGTGGCGGAGGCGAATCTGAGACTGCCCTGTATCGAACATATATTGTCGGATTGCCGGCGGTGGGGTGTTACCGTCATAATTTGCGGTAGCCAGTTCCGAAGTTCAGGGATTTCATTAGTAGTTGTCAGGTTGTAGCGTCATCACACAACAAGGACTTACCTGCCTATATTTTGGCGGGGCCCCTCTCACTCTTAACGGTGCCCTGATGGATTTTCCTGGGCGGAATGGGAAATTTTCGAGTTATGGCGTCGGGCCCTCACTTACATTGCTGCCTTTTTTGTTGCACATGAGTCACACTCCCGAAATGCTTTAATCCGCGGGATGGGGCTTGCCCTGACTCGTGTTCTTCGAAAGGGCCGACGCCCAAACGGTAGGATACACCTTTTTTGTGGCAGGGAGAGGGAGTGGTTTTAGCTAGTGGATGACCCTATGGGACTCTGGTACATTCTGAGGGCGGGAAACATGTCCGGAATGTGAATCTAGCCCATAGGCATCGAAATTCGCCAGGAAGAAAGAAGATATTTTAGTGCCTTGCTGCACTGCCCTCCAAGCGGCGGCGGGGGGGCGGGGGGGGGGGGGCGAGCAGAAAATCCGTTTTACGGAATATCCGCTATAAACTGTGTAGTATGCGTGATTTATTCGGGTATCAACCGTATATACCCGCTTTTGCAGCCTCCTGTTAAGCGGTTCACGCCGCCTGTGAGCAGCGCGAGACGGCGTCCCGCATTGCCTGCCTGCGGCGCGCACCATATCAGCGACATCCGGCACGGTGCCTGCTGGTACAGGTACCTTCAGTCGCTACCCGTACGTCGCCAATACCACTAGCAAGCGCCGCTACCCCGTGTCGCTGTAGCCGTCATGAGAAGGAGGGCCGTCCCAGGACCGGGGCCAGCGGCCGTGTCCTCGGCGAGCGAGCCTCAGCTCATGCCGACGGCGGTAGCCCCGATCTCGGTGTGAGCGACGCATGCGGTGAAGCCCAGTAGTGCCTAGACCAGCCCAGGCACTCGTAGGATGCATCCAGCAAGCATCCGCATAGTACTTTCAAGCCACGGTTCTGAGCCATTATATATGCCCCCTGTCTCAGCCCGTCTCAGTAGATTACACAGTACTGTAGGCGCCGTGCCCGCCCTTGCGGGTGGGGGGGAAGGAGGGGGGGGGGGGGGGGAGGGCGGGAAAATAACCCCATATATAGGGTTCATAGGGCCTTTTTGGCCTCCTGGTGGTAGTCAGTGGTGGGTATTTGATCGCAGTTTTCTACACGGTGATCGAACAGTGTTAATTTTTTGTCATTGGCCTCTAACTAGGCAGTTACGATTAACTGTTATGTTTTTGGTTGCCACCCCCCTTTAACCTCCCCGCCCCCCCCTTTACCCTTTACACCCCCCCCCCCCCCCCCCCCCCCCGCCACCTCGACTATCTTTTATTAGGTCTGACAGTACTTAGTAGAACATACCCTCAGCTACATAAAAACTCCCACTGGCATTACTTTTCATTAAAACTCTTTCAATGCATGGCTGTGTGTATGAGGGTGTTCCCTACCATATGCAAGTATAAAACGGAAAGGGGGATGGCGCACTTTTTGGAACCATCAACAATATACAGTCAGCATCAAGGCAACCCCACCATATGGTTGCCCTATCTACCCCTCCATGCGATGTAGTGCTATGCTGCCGCTCACCTGATGTATGTTGCCGCTTTATAGTACGGCATCGTTTGCCTGGATGATATAGATACCGTTGATATAGATACCGTTGCCAACGCACGCGATGCGGCGGAGGTGAGAGACCTAGCTCATGCCACCAACCCCAACACTGCTTAAGTACTGAAATGAAAGTTTAGACCCCAATTTAAAGACCCCCCCCCCCCCCCCCCCCCACTTTGTTTCTCCGGAAATCCGGTACCTATAACATGACATTTAATTTTAACTGTTCTATTAGGCGAGTACGATTGAATTTTTTGTTTTAGAACAACCCCCCCTCCCCCATACACACACCCCGCCCACCTTAGTCTGACTGTTTCCAACCCCCCCCTCTTCTTTATTTATGTTGATCTTACAATACTTAGTAGAACATGCCCGAAGTGAAAATGACTTTTCTATGGTCTCAATGCATGGTTGTGTGCAGAAGGCTAGTCCTTGCCATATGCAAGCATAAAACGGAGAGGGCGAGGCGGGGCACTTTTTGGAACCATCACCATATTACAATCAACATCATGGCAACCCAACCATATGGATATGGACATATGGTTGCCCTATCCACCCCTCCACGTATGTAGTGCTATGATGCTTCTAAGCTGTTGTAGGCCACTGCTATCTGTGGCTGTTCGTCTCACCGCGATGTTATGCCCTACTTCTGCGCAATGCCGCTTGCCTGTAAATTTCTCGCATCTTCTCAAAACAGTTGCTTGGCCTGGGCGCACCTCATGCATGACGAGCACTTGATAATTAGCCGGCACGTTCACATGTTTTACACAAAGGCAAAACAGTGGTGTTGACAGTCTGAGATGTTGAACCAACCGTGAAGGTTAATGATTGTTCACACGCGGCAAGCTAGCCACTTAATATTAAAAGAGCCGACGTTTTGCTCCCCTAAAAATAAGGTTCCTAACGCCAACATTGCTTAACACCGCAACCGTACATCCAGTGACCAACCTAACATTTGTTTTGAACCACTGTTTGTAACACCTCACCTATACTATGACTCCGCCATCCAAGCAAGGATATGCCTGGCCTGGATAGTAACGGCGGCGGCGGTGCGGGGCTAAGCTCCCTGCCGCTCATGCACCGCTCCCAGCCGCCGAGTACTGCTTAAGTACGTGAACATACAGTTGAGGCCGGTTACAAGGCCCCTATGTTTCTCCGTAAAGTAGAGCACTAAACTTAACATTAAATAATCGAACCGGCCTAATCAGTCTTGCGAGATGCTTCGGCGGTTTGCGCTTGACTACAGGTGTGAATTACAAAAAGGACGGTTCCCCAGAATTAGAAAATCAACACAGCAAGCCGCCTAAAAGCGGCCCGCATCCCGCATGAGACGGGATGGATGAGTGATACGCGCACGGTTCAGAGTCCGGGCCACGCGAGCACGTGTGTGTGTGGGTGATCCTCGGACGTGCTGTGCAGCTTCAGCAACGGGATGGCAGACGAATCTGCGCCGTCTGATGAGGCAGCGAGCGCGCTCTCGAGCGGCCACCAAGCTCAGGACCCCGAGGAAATCTCTTGCGAGCAAGGCCTCCTGGTGAGCCCGGGTGATACACCGAGTGCCCCGCGATGAGAGGGCACCCCGATCCGCAGCCAAGCACGCGATACCACGCACTGTGCGGTGCACCCCCCTTGCTCACCTCACCCACTGTGCCGAAGACCATGCCCGTGTACTCCGACATATCCAGGATGTCTCGAAGAGGACCCTTCTGCCCGGGCTCCGTGTTGTGCCACGCCGCATCCCGCGCAGCCAACCCCCGTTGTATGTCGCCCAACAGGGAGCGCTCAAACCGATCCACAGCCGTGGCCCGGGGCACTGAAGTGTACTTGACCCCGTACCGCATAGTCTTGAACTCCAACAGGGTGGACTTCAAGCTCCGGGGATCATAGCTGCCGGTCACGACGTTGAACGCCGGAAGGGAGAGCTCTGCGTCCGGCACTAGGTCCTTGAGCTCATCCCTGGGTACGGTGTTGCCGAGAGGCACTGCCTGCTGGAACAAGTCATCCACCTCCCGCCGTACTGCGATACCTAGGTCGTGAACACAGTGATCGCGGAAGGCATCTGCGATAGCGTCGTGCTGTACACGCCAGTGAGCGTCTCCAGGCGCCGGGAGGTTCATGAGCGCGTCGCCGTATAGATCAACAATGACAGGGTTGTGCTCTGTCAAGGGCAGAATGATCTGGCACCCAACCACCGGGGCCAAGCACGGGCTAGGCAGAAAGAAGTACCCGGCAGCGACCTCCCGCAGCTCATGCGGAGTCATGGCTGTCCGCGCGGTGGGGATGGCCACTGTCCACATGCCTGACGCCGCGTCGAGCTGGTTGAACAAGATCCGTTCCCTACATGTGGCGGGGAGAGCGCACACCTCATTTCGAAGCCGAGAGTTGTTGGCCTGGTCTAGAAATGCCGTCAGCTCCTTTTGCGAGCCCGACGCAGCCTCCACTTCCCGCTCCATCTGGCGTGCATCTGCGTCGCCGAGATGGCCAGCAGTAGCCACTTGGAGGCGGCCCCACGCCTCGCGCATCTCCGCGGCGTAGCTGTCCGATCCATGAGCATCGTTGAGGAAGTGGTCATACTGGCGGGCGGAAGAATTTGCGTTGAAGCTGCCTCGGCTAAGTACGTACCGAGCTGTGGATCGAAGAAACCAGGGGTGGGGGTGTTGGTGCCGGAGTTCCTAGTCGGGAACCTTGGGAGGATGGCATTCATGCAGCCGATGAAGGCGGCATCACGAACGGTAGCCATGCGGCGGATGCCAGCTCCCTTCAATCGAGTGGGGAGGTGAAGCCTGCTGCGCGCCCTGGCCACTGCATCCTCGCTCAAGGTAGCCACCTCTGCTGCCATGGGGTCGGGGTCGTGCAAAAGCTCCGCCAAGAAATCGGTGACCACCGGATTGGTGTCGGTGCCGTACGTGGAGGGATCAAAAGAGACCCCTAGCACCCGTTCGACCGCCGCGAGGATGGTGGCATCCACCGCCTCCGCAAAGGCGTCCACCTCGGACGGAAGACAATTGCGGAGCCAATACCCCGCCTTGTGTTGCATGCAGTGCTTGAGCATGGCCCATGCGTGGTGATGCAAGGCGTGGGTGTACCGACGGCTGGGCTTGGCAGATAGAAGCTTGCTCAGGCTAGCGTCCACCTCCTCTCGTAGCTCCTCCGCCTTGCCGCGCATGTACGCATGCACATACTCTGGCGATCCGAGCGGCACGTTCAGAACCGCGATGCCGTGATGGCCATCTAGCTCGGGCCACTCGATGTCGGCCGGAGCCTCACGCCGCGCGGCCTCCATGTCTGCGCTGTACGCCTGCATCTTGTCGAAGCGCACCTCAAGCCCCACGGACGCCTTGATGGACGTGCGGAAGGCGTGAAGAGCCGGCCAAACGTGCTCCGGAAGGCCCACCAGAAATCCATCGTCGGCGTTGAAGCGCGCCGCCCCGTCATTGACCTCCAACGTGGTATCACACTGCTGCACCTCGGGGTGAATCGCGACGCAAAAGGAAGTCGTGGCCAAAGGTGCGCCCTGTTGCACGCCGTCCTCCGACCGCAGAGGGGCGGACCGGTCGTCCACGACCAGATACGAATCCGTGGAGAGGGAGGCTAGGAGCGCAGGGATGACAGGGTGCAGTGGAGAGCAATCGATGTGGCGTTGGATGATGGCGCGGCGCCATGCCTCGTTGTAAGCGTTGCGAAGGTCTGTGTGGACGATGACGGCACTTGGGCCAAGCTTCTCGGCGATGAGCCGGACGCCGTGGATGAGCACTGAGTCGCCTGCGGGAATGCCAACGCCAAGCTGAGATGGAGCGAGCACTGACACGTATGCCTCCTTCATGTTGTCCACCACTGCCCGCTCCGCTGCGCGCCGCTCCGCCTCCCCGACTGCCACAGGCCGCACGTCCGGGGCCCTCCCCTCGCCTAGCTTCTTGACAGGTGCCACGAGCCTAGCAGACGCTTGACTACAGGTACGGGTGTAACCTACGGAGCGTCGCAGCGGTCGCCTACCGAGGGCTTATGTCCGTAACCTACTGGATGTCTGGATCGCTGCCCAAACGGCCGTCGTGTTACGGTACAGACGCGCTGCGGGTTTCGCTGTCCCGGGGTTGAAAAAGGCTCTATTATTCACCCGATGCAGCAAATTTCCATTCGTAAGTGTCCGGTAAATCTGGCTTCATGACGAATGGGGTCCGGTAATAATGCGGCAACAATGTGAGCCGATCAGGAGAGGGTAACCAAGGTGCATGAACATACCCGACAGGTATCCCCTACGATAATGATTTATGGCGACCATGTATCGACTTCGTTTCGGCTCCCGCGCTCCCGCGTACCATGTACAGTTAGCCAGCTACTACCCTGGAGCCACCGCCGCCTGGCGCCCGCGCCTCTGCGCCGGTAGTGCGCGATCTGCCCCCCCCCCCCCCCCCCGCCCGCGGGCGCGCCGGCCCGCCAAGCAGGTATATAGGTAAAAACTATCGACACCGCCTTCCGCTGCGGCGACAGTTGCTCGGTTCCGCCAACCCTGCCGTTATAAATAGCAGTCGACAAGCTGCCCCGCCGTGTTGACTCTCTGGGAGATATTCCACCTGATACACGTACAGTCAGGTGGGGTGTCCGGTAGTTGCCACCGCTTGTGGCGGGCTTGGTGGCACTGGACCTCTGCCGGCATGGCGCCGACGATGTCTTCGCTGACACGCCGCGGCCCGGACGGCGCCGGCCTACGGCTGCGGCCACGGGCCATCCGCACTGGGCTGCTCATCTTGCTGCTTGGCAGCGTGGCGATGACGCTGCTGCTGCTGGACGTCACTGACCGTGATGGCACGGGGCAGGGCGGGCTGCGTGTGGTAGAGGAGGCGGAGGGGGATGGGGGCGAGGGGGCTGCAGGCGCGTGGAGTGATGTTAAGGGGAGCGAGGGGGAGGGGGAAGAGGGCGAGGGGGGCGAGGGGGAGGAGGGCGAGGAGCAGGAGGAGGGTGAGTCGGACGCCAGGGCGGCTGAGGACGCGGATGGCGGGCGGCGGCCGCCCGAGATAATCAATATCGAGCCCTTCCACGGGCCTGCGGCCGGCGGGCTGACGCTGACCGTGCACGGCCGCTTCTTCATGGGTGTCGGTGAGTGGACCTCTTCCGCCTTCGTCAACGGCCGGCGATGCACCAGCAGCGACGTGCTCAACTACGAGACGCTGCTTTGCGGGCTGCCGCAGGTGTTCCCCCCCCCCCCCCCCCCCCCCCCCCACACACTCTTCCACATCTTGCCGGACAGCCGAGCCGCGCCTCCCGCCTCGCCTCGCCGCCCGCCCGACGAAGCGAGCAGCACGAGCCATCACGGCCCCTTCCCAGCAGCCATCCGCCGCTTCCCCCAACGGAGCACAGCCCGCCGGCCGCCCTTCTGCTGCGCCCCCTGAGCTCCTCCGTGTCGTGGAATGCAGGGCGTGGGGGGAAGCCTGAGCGTGGTCGTCCAGAAGACTGTGGGCGGCAAGGTGCTGTCGTCGCCAGACAACACGCTCTTCTCGTACGACGCGCCGGTGGTGGAGCGCCTTGCGCCCGACCATTCGCCCACCGGCGGCGGCATCACCATCACCGTTTTCGGCGCCAACTTTGGGCAGCCGGACGCGGGCTCTGGGACGGCTCAAGCGCCCGAGGTGCTTATCGGAGACGCTCCATGTGCCGGTACGCCGCCCGCTCGTCCTTCATCGAATGTGCTTTCTTTTCTTTTCTTTCGAAGTGCGGAGCGATGGTGCGGCTTCACAGCTTGTCTAAGGTCTCGGCGGTCTCGCGGCTACACCCACTGTTCGGCAGACGTTGTTCTGCGCTCGGACAACGAGCTGATATGCGTGGCGCCTCCTGGGAGCGGTGGTGGTGCCCCCGTGCAGGTAAGATTGCCGCCCCCGAACCCGCCCACCAATGCACGCAATGCACCGCACCGGACCGAATGTTCGCTGCCCCAACTGGAGCAACCCAGGTGGCGCTGGCTGATTCCCTCGCGGCGGGGCTTCCCTCTCAGCAAGGAACATGCGGAGTGCCGATGCCATCCCTACTTGGCGCCAACCCTTCGGGCTGGCGCGATTCTCAGCTGCCTCCGCCTCGTGTGCCGCACATTTGATACTCCTTGCTGCACAAAGACACAGACACCGCAGCGACACAGCGCAAAGTTCCGGGCTGCATGTGCTGTCGGGGAAATACGCGCGGTGTTGGCTGACGCGGGTGTGGCGCGGCGCTGCGGTAGGTGTCGGTGGGTGCGGGGCCGCACAGGGTTGAGTCCCACCGCGCGCGCAGTCAGTTTGCGTACATGCTGAGCCCCAAGGAGAAAATGCAACAGGTGCGGCTTCCTCCCTCCTTTCTCCCCTCCCCCTCCCTCCCCGGGCCTGGACCCTACCCAGTCGTCGCGAGGGGCAGATGTGGAGGTGCAACGCCCCGGCGGTAGTGCTGCTGGGCGCTGCAGCACATGCCCCCCCTTCTGACTGGTACAGGGGCGACGGGAAGGGATGCATTGGGGAGGATTGGGGTGGGGTGGCGTACCGCCTGCTGGCTGCTGCAGATTGGACCAGAGTCGCGGGATCACCCCTGAAACCCTTGCATCATGCTGACAGCAACCCCTCCAACCCACCCACCCACGCGGGCACGCACACGCACACGCACATGCCAGGAGTCCTCCATGCTGCTGGATGGTCTACAAGTGCGCTACTCCAGCCTGCCTGTCTTCCTGCACAAGGCGGGCCTCACTGGCCTGAACGAGTTTCTGCACAAGGACCTCTTCACCGGGCGCACTATCGCCTACAGGCAAGCGGCCGCCCGCATCACCCCCCCCCCCCCCCCCCATCCCCGGCCCCGGCGGAGTGGCCTGGTGGGAATGAGAGGGAAAGGACCGGGCGGAGGAGGACTGCTCCTTGGTAAACTCTGGGCCAAACAGCTGTCGCCACGCAGGCCTCGGAGAGTACAACAGTGTGCTCTAATTTTGCTTGATAATTGGTGTCAATGTTTGAAACTCAGATGTATCTATGATGCTCATCCAGGCTATAGTTCCGCATGAATTCTGCAGAGAGGACAGGAGGAGAGGGGGGGCTCAGTGGCTTGGGTTGGACGCATGGTTAAGGATCAGAACGGCCAGCGTGCAGGCTGCGGAACGCCCTCTCCGTGTTGCATTGCGGGGGGCGGGGGGGGGGGGGGGGGGGGGGCTCTCAGTCACACGTCATGGACGCCTCTTACGGCTATAGTCGCGTAAAGCTAGCCGTAGTCACGCTGCAGCATCCGTAATCCTATGTGGACCTCAGTTGATACGCACTACATGTTGAGACGTTTAAACATGTGTAAGCTGTGAAACAGTGAACACATGTCAACAGGCCCATCGTTTCGGAACCTGATGAATATATGTCGAAGTCAAGCACGGGTGATGACGCACGTATTATATTATAAGAACCCTATTATACGCCTCTTGCTGGGGGCGCATGCAGCCTACAGAAACATTCCCCACACGGGTGCCAATGTGGTAATGCTGAACACTGCGAATGAGAGCCTGCCCGACCTGCCACAGGTCAAATCTAGACAGAACTACGGCAGAGCAATAGCGGCTGGTCTTATTGGTTGCAGGCAAGCCCAGTTTGAGGCTTATAGGGGCTCTTATGGGTGCGTTGGCATCCGTACATGCAAGTGCAGTATCTGTATGCTCGCCAATCCATGGATGTACATTTATAAATGCAACCGGAAGCGGCATTGGCTTGGTATGCCCCTGCCGTCCTCCCGCGTGGCCCATGACGGGCGGCTGAGGCGCCGCGGCTGCCGGCGCCCGCAGCGTGACCCCCGACCTGATGGAGCTGCTGCCCAAGGAGGACGTGAAGCAGCAGCACAGGAGCTGCGCCGTGGTGCTCAACGGCGCCAACCTGATGCGTACCAGGTACCATAAGTACCCCCCCCCCCCCCCCCCCCCCCGTCCCCACCCCCAGCCTCCGTAGGCCTCTCCCTCTACTCAGCTTGGGCGGACAAATTGGGCAGTTTGAGTAGCACTGGCGAGTGATCCCTGTATGGTCACCTTGGCTTTTGACTTCTGTGTCTATCATTCGTGCCATGCATTCCCCAGCAATATTTGACAACATATAGTCTGACCAGTATTCACGGACTGACCGACCAATAGTCTGACCAATATAAAGTCTGACCAGTTTATTATACGGGTGCCGACGCACCTGTAAGAACCGTTCTTGTAAGACTTAAAGTGCGCCTGCACACAAGCTATAAGGACATTCGCTACAGTTCCGCAATACTTTCCTGTACATTTGAGCCCTGGCAGGCAGGGCAGGTTCATATTCGCAGTCTTCTTATAACCACGTCGGCGCCCGTAGACTGGTCAGATTATGAAACCAATCTGACAGTCTATAAACCGGTCCTTTGGTTACACTGTCAGACTTCCAGAATACATCCCACATTCTACAGACATTTCTGGTATTGTGTTTACATATCGGTGACGGGCGGATCTTGGTGCTCCGCCGCCACTCTCTTGAGCGTCTTCGGTGCATGATCCCCGATCTGGGCTGACGGGGCGCTCCACTGCCGCTGCGCCCAGCCTGGGAGCGGACATCGACGGCGCCGACGCGGTGCTGCGCTTCAACAACGCGCCGACGGAGGGCTTCAGCAGCGAGGTGGGCAAGCGCACGACGTACCGGCTGCTGCAGGTGAGACACTGCGGGCTACAAATCGTTACACCCCCCCTCCCCCTCCGCCCTCCGACCCCCAATCCCCCTGACACACACATTCGTTACCGCATTTGAACTTTGCTGTGTGCTGCTGTGCCTGACCACCCTCACGAAGGGGAAGCTGTATTCTGTCTGGGAATTTATCGACTCATCGAGCTGAGAGAACCATTCATAGTACCACCTAGAAGAACATTCGCTATAGTTCCGATATAATTTCGTCTACATTTGACCTCTGGCAGGCAGGGCGGGTTCCTATTTGCAGTGTTGTCAGTACCGCGTTGGCACTAGTGCCAATGTTCTTCTAGGTGGGTCGGCGCCAGCATTTAGGCAACGGTATGATCTATCTGCATCCGACCTCTGGCATGTTGAGCGGATTCCTGCTCGCTGTTTTTTTCTCCTTTTTACTCCCTTGGACAAGACTGGCACCAGCGACGCCATTGGAGCGTCGTCTCTGCGATGGCATCTCAACAACAAATCGCTTAGGCAGCAATACAATTACGGAAAGCCCTGGGTAGGCGATGGTTACCTTGCCGGCACCTCCGCATCGTACTGGTTTCGACGTGCCTTTTACATCCCGGAATAAAAGTCCCAGCCCGGGGTCGCATGCAAGCCATGGGAACACTCCCTTAAGATCCGTTATAGTTTCGTCCACATCCGACCTCTGGCAGGTTGGGCGGGTTCTTATTTGCAGTGTTCTTATCACCGCGCTGGCACCCGTAACTCAATGTCCGCGCTGATGACCGTCCAGCGGATGTTGCTAATGGTTTGAGGTTCGGACTGATCCCCCCTCTCCTCCCCTGCCACGCAGACAGAGATCGTGCGCTCCATGATCCAGAAAGTTGACCTGGACGCGGCGCGCCATGCGTGGCGGCCGCAGCAGCATGAGCGGCTGGTCATGCTGTCGGAGTACGCGCAGGACCTCTTTGTCTTGCTGCACGTGCGCGCCCCCTCCGTAACCCCTTTCACCCTGTTCTGTAGTTACCGCTGATTGACCTGCTGAAGCGCGCATCTTTACGTGGCTGTGTATATATATGGGTGCCGGCTCGGTGAGGAGAACACCGCGAATGGGAACCCGCCGGGCCTGCCAGAGGTTGGACTGAGGCGAAACTGGGGGGTATGTGGGTAAGGTCCCTGTAGGTAGCGCGCGATCCCAGTTCGAGGCTTTTTAATATTGTATCGTCCACGGATGCTGACGCACCAAAGAGAAACTCTTGTCATGAGCCTCAAATTGGGCTCGCATGCAACCTGTGGGACCATTTGCTATACAATTCCGCTATAGTTTCGTCTTCATAGGACCTCTTGACAGGCAGTGAGGCAAATTCCTATTAGCAGTGTTCTTATTATCGTGCCGGCACCCGGAGATGCAACTGCGCCCGCATGTGCATTTATCGGCATATATTTGAGTATGTGTATATGTGGATGCGTCAGCGCGCACATTAGATTACTTCGGTTCATCACCGTTACTTTCGCAATATCAAAACACGGGGTTTCCAGAAACGTGGGGAATTGAGAAGGTGATGTGTCGCCTCTAATCACGCGTATCAACTGAGGCCCAGAAAAGATCACAGGTGCTGCAGCGTTAGCCCCAAATCACCACAGCCACTGGAAGTCTCTGTAACGCATGAGAGCTCCTCCCCCCGCTGACAACCGCTGCACGCGCCCACACGCACAGAGGGCGTTCCCCAGCATGGACCTGCTGCTGCCCTCTGCCGCGCTCCTGGGCAACATCAACACGCTGTACGCGGAGCTGCGCCGGCGGTTCACGGACATGGGGGTGCGTTAACCCCCCCCCCCCCCCCCCCCCCTTCCCCCGCCCCACCACACACACACACACACCTCCCTCTTCGCACTTTGCCGCCGAGATAGGTCGCTGGCGCTCATCGCCATCTTTGTCAAGGGTCCGCGCTGAGTATCGGTCAAAGATCAACATCTGAACTGGGTCAGATGGATCGAGATCAGATCAAGATAGCGATCTCAATAAGCCCCTTTGTCAGATGCATTGATCGTTAATTCATCTCGACTCAAATGCCATGACCATCAGGTTAGATCAGACAGACCGCGTCGTTCCAGGGTTATGCGTAAGTACGGGCACTCTAAAGCCACGTTGTCCAACTTAATTACCAAAATTACTCTTTGGGTTCGCGGCATGCTATCGTTTTCGACCCCCCCCCCCCCCCCCCTCTCTCCCCCCTGCAAAGAGGAAAGAAAAACTGTATACATCATGAACAATGTCATAATATGCCAAAAATACCACACGGATCTTCCGACTCGTTGCTGCAATCTTTAGCTTAGAACCCAGTCAACTGTTACGGTAAGTAATATGAAGCGACACTCAAAATGCACGGAAGTTTTGGGTGTCGCGTATTTATACCAAGTCAAGCGGAGTTCCCCGATTTCACAAATGCAACTAAAGTATGCCGAGGAAATCGAGTTTGGCATATAAACGTTCCGTGAGGTACCACATACAGATTTTATTTTATGACCGGGAAACCTGCAAACGTTGGCAGAATCTGCGTTAGGTTTGTCTTGTAAGTTTGGCAATGCAGTCCACTCAGCCCCCCACACAAGTGTCAAACTCACGTGGTTAAGGGGAAATTAGGTTACCGTTTATATAAAAGTTAAGGCGGCTCGAAATGGACTTGGGCATAACCCTGATCTGGTCATAGTCTTGATCTGCACGCAGCTGCATGATTGTCGAATTGTCGTCAATCTTGATCTTGACCCATCACCCCTGACGCACGCCCTTACTCTCCGTGCTGGCGTCCATCGCCGCGGCGCTCGCGCCTTTCCGTGCCCCAGCCAACTGATGGTGCGCCGCATGCGCCGGCCAGATCGACGAGGAGCTGGCGCGCGAGGCGGAGGAGGTGGCGGCGGCGGCGGATGCGGAGGGGGGTGGCGCGGCGGGGGAGGCGCGCCGCCGGCTGGCGCAGATAAGCATGGCGCGCCTCGCGCACCTGGCAGAGCAGCAGAATGAGCTCAAGGAAGTGGAGCCTGCAGCAGGTGAGTACAATGTAGATACATGCATGCATGTGTGCTTGTGTGTTTTGAATGCAGACACATGAATGCAGACGTATATGACACAGTGCATTTGTATAGTAAATACAAACATTGTATACAATTCTATATGTGCATGTGCGGTACACATATATCTATAGATATATGTATGTATATATGTTCAAGTGCCGCCGCACCTTTTATGATACCCCTTCGAAAAGGTCTCAAATTAAGGCTGCATGCAAGCCATACGAGTAGGAACAACCGCTGCAGTCCCTCAATAATTTGGTCTACGTTTGACCTTTGACAGGCACGGCGGTTTCTTAGCTGCAGTGTTCTTGTTAATACCGCGTCGGCCGTAGTGTCTCCTCAAACTAAATGTTTTAGTTTGCAAACATTCGCTATCTTTCCGCAATAGTTTCGTCTGTAGCAACTGTCTGACCTTACACAAGGTAGACATCTTCTTATTCGCAGAAATTTATTAACCTTTTCGGCTCCCGTCTATATGCCCGTAAACAGTTATGCAGTGCATATGTGTGTGCTTATGTTTGTATTTGAATTTGCATGTGGACCCGCCTCATTTGTGCATGCCACATGAATACTTATATATTAAATAAAGGTATATACATCGGGGTCTTATGTGCTCCCTAGACCCTAACCTGTATATATGATACAGGCAGGAAGACGAATTTGCAGCCTGCTTTGGAGTACATAATAAAGACCCTGAAAGCTCATGGCACTCTGAGTGGGTACATGGCTGAGCCCTCTGCCAACGCTGACAGAGCATGCTGAGCGTGGGTTGCGGGTTTTTGGGTCGTAAGCCCGGGAGCCCCGGCGGCGGGGGCCATTGCCGTGAGGCTGACTCTCCTGCGCCGCCGCCCTCTCCCACAGGCATCGGCGTGGCTCCGCCAGGCATCGTCGGCACGCTGCTAGCGGTGCAGATGTGCCAGCAGGTGGAGGTGTTCGGCTTCGACGCCGAGGCGCTCAAAGGCGCCGCGGGTAAGGAGGCCTCCGCGCCGGCTTACTACTACTCCCAGAGCCGCGCCGGCATGGGCGTGTTCGACGTCGGCAACGGCCGCGCGCCCGAGCTGGACGCCGAGATGCTGCCGATCGACGCCGCCATCGTGGAGCTGCTGGAGATCGCGGGCTTCCTCCGAATACGCAGTTAATGGGCGGTGGTTGTACTCCGTAACAAGGAGCACGAGGTCAGGCAGAAGCCGGGAAGCCAGAGCCCGCCCGCTGGCGTAGTCCATCCCTCGGCAAGATGGCGTCAACAAGTGCGGCCAATTTTGCTGTCGGCGGCGCCGCTGCCATTGGGGCTAAAACGTGGCGGCCAGGAAGTTCGTTCCATCGCGCGGAAGGCATGCTCTCGACATAACTGAACACGGCGGAGTGTTTACCTCTCCCCTCACTCTCTGCGGCGGAGCCAGTCAGGACGCGACCTGCCCTCTGTCCCGCATCCCGCCCACAAGCAATCCATCCGGTTTCTAGACAACCGCGCGGGCAGGGCGTGAGCGGTCTCCGCTGCACTTTGCTGTAATTTCACAAGAGCGCGCAGAGCGCGCGCCCACAGTAAAACAAAGCCCGCGCAGATCGTCGTGGTTTTTCTCGTCGTTTCGTTCCACTTTTCTCGTCGTTTTCGTTCCTGAGGACTGGGCATGTATATCTCCATAATTCCGCATCGATTGGGCATGTACTACCGTGGTTTGCAACGGTTTTGTAGCTGCGCAGGCGTTCGGAGGTTACTCCGGACCAGCAAATATAGTCCTTCGACACCAGGGTCCCGTATGGCCACGTGACCTCGGGCCACCACTACATTCAAGTTAATCGATGTTCTCATACAGATACAACTGACCATGCTTTGGGTTTGTTACGCATAATTGTCTGTAACCCCCCCCCCCTCCCCCCCCCCCCCCCCCGTTCAAGAGAGAAGTACTACCTTTATCTTTCTACAAATGTAGTACTATCTGAGTGCACCACAGATATGTCGCAGAGTAAGCGACACGATGGTAGTGCAAAACAGATAGAGAGGGGGGGGGGAGAGGGAGAGAGAGAAAGCTTATAATAAGAGCTTATAGTAAGAGCCCTTATTATAAGCCTCAAACTCGGCTTGCTTGCATCTACAGGAACGTTGGCTATGGCCCCGCTATAATTTGTCTACATTTGACCTCTGACAGGTAGTGCGGTAGGTTCTTATTTGCAGCGTTCTTATTCCCGCGCTGGCACCTCGTATGCCAAACGTCACGCGCGAAGGCTGGAGTGCAAGACATCATCGGAAACACGACTTGCTGCATGAACCTTGCAATCCAGTGGGCGGCTTGCTGCTGACGACGCTCGTGGCTATATTTCATCCGCAGCCAAATCAACCGTTGAAAAGCTGTCAACCCAGTCAGGCAACAGCAGCATCAAACACTACCTACTGGGCGGAGTGTCCAGGGGACCAAAATGCATGCTGCACCAAGGCCGCCATTCCGTCAAATCAGTCTTGCTGTGGGCATACCGCCATGACTCGCATCGCTGTTAATGCTTTCTTGGCTGGAGCCCCCTCCCTTGCCTGCCAGTATCCGGAAGCACCACCTCCTCGAGCTGGGAGAGGCATGGGCCTTGCCTGCTCCAGCACACGTTCGATCTGGCCGCGAGCGGTGTCTTGTTCTCGCCGCCTGCTTGTGCCGGGGACATTGTGTGTGTAAAGGCGCCTTCGCGGCCGGCTCGGTGCTGAACCGGTGGCACGGCTTGCGACCAACGCGCAGATCAGCGACGTAGAGGGCAGCCTGGTACGCACCTTCTTCAGTCCCGCGCACGTGAAGGCCGCAGACACGGTGAGATCCCTGCGGCGCAGATGAAATCTTGACGCTGCAGATGGCCATCCCCTGGGGCCGAGCCAGGACTCAGCCTGCGTGTATGTGCAATGAGTGATCGCAGCCAGATAGCACCGCTATTGCATGGCCCGCACCGATTCCCAGCTCTGTCTCAGTGGTATTGGCCTTGGGTGCTGCAGCTACAAGGTGGCCGCACGCTGAATACTACCTTGGCAGTAATACATTGATGAGCAATCGCATGAAGTTAGGGAACCCAGCATCAGTCGTTAGCAATATATGAGTACTGTGTATATTGCTATCAAAGGTTCCACGCATGTGAATAGTACTGGAAAGAAGTTGGTGACTGTGTTGTTCTTTTGCCAGCTCAGATAGGGGCCGGTGGATTGGGGGCTGCAGTACCGTCGGGGTCGATGATGGTGGTGCCCATGGTGATATGTTGCACCTATGGCATCCAGAGCTGCAGAACCCATTTTTTTTAACCAGCCGGCGGAGAAACCGTCCTCCAGACTGCCAGTGCATCATCAGGAAGGGGCAGGGGGGGGGGGGGGGGGGTGGAGGGCAGCATCACCTCTTCTCAAGCACGAGCAGCGGCGGTCCAATGCCCATAGCGCCGTGCAGTTCGCAGCTGACACAGCGCCGTCCTGAAACTGAAGTCTCATGCTTCGGCAGGAATACACATCGGTATGCTGTTCGTTGTAGAAGAAAGAGCAGAAGTAATTATGTGCGAATAACAGTCCACCTGCTTTTCCGAGCTGCCTTTATCTTGGGTTGTCACTGGCGGCAATACATGACAATATCAGCTGTGAGTTTGTAGCGCCAAGTTCTCACATGTGCCCACCATGAGGTTCAGACATAAATATTTTTGAAGAAATGCAAACTGAGAACACATACAAATACCACATCCAGCCAGCGTTGCTAATCAATCAGAGAATGAGTACGCGGCATGAGTTGCCAAGTCACCAAGTGCTTGTAGTGAAGCTGACTTCCCCTCACCATGGACTTTCTGGTACAGCAAATCTGCCCTTATTCCTCTGCTGGCGCCACATTTCAAGTCGAGAAATCAAATAATTAAAAGAGATGAAACAAACGAATAAAATGATCTGCATTCATGCACATTGCCAATCAATTCGAAACTAAATACGAGGTGCGCCATATTCTACTCGCAACTGTCAAGCTGGAGCAAAGGTGCACTAGGGAAATGTGCTTACCGGCTCTCGGGAGCTGGCGCTGGTGCAGGAACAAGGATTGGAGGCGCGGTGACCTGTTGAACGGCATCAATGGTCTCGATAACCTTCTGGCTGACCGGAGTGCCCAGGTTCTGCTTCAGGGTGTTGTTGAAGGGAGGCACCACCTCCTTGGGCACCCTCACCGGCGTTCCGAGCTCAACCACGCCCTCCTCGTTACACACGTCGCTGATGCCCTCGTAATTCACCTCGAAAGCACCGGCCGAAGTTTCATCTGCCTCGTAAAACAGAACAAAGGTCCCTGTGGCCTCACCGTTCTCGAGGGCGAGACCCTGAGCCGTCCACGCCGAGATGCCGCTCTGTTCCGCCAGGCAGTCGATGAGTTCCTGCGCAACTGCCGAGTAGTCATCGAGGTCCTCCTCCTCCACAAGCAGCGAGCGGCGGCGGCCAGCGACGGGAGGCAGGGCGTTGACGTCGATGGCGCCGTTCACGTTGACCTGGCCGGGCAGGCACGCCACGATGGCGCTCGGCCCGTCGTCCGGCGTCATCCGCAGGTTGTCCTCCAGCACGCGCTTGTTGCCGAGGTCCCAGTTCACGGGGTGGTACGCGCCGGCGACGTTCGTCTCGACCTGGCTCACCACAAAGCCGCACACGGTGCCGGCTGTGAAGCTCGAAAACTGCTCCGAGGTGCCCAGCACGAAGACGGTAAAACTCTTCAGGCCGCCGGTGATCTGCAGACCCTCCGCGGTCGCGTCGACGCGGCGAAGGCCTAGCGAGTTGGTGACGCAGAACAGGTAGTTGTTGACGTCGCCGAGCTCCTTGTCCTTGGGCAGGGCGCCGCCGCCGCAGGTGTTAGCGGGGCGGTCGAGCAGGTGCCTGCGGCCGAAGGCCGGGTCCCTGGCGACAAAGGCGAGAATGGTCTCGGCGGTATCCGAGGTTGCCTCGGAGGAGGAGCCGGTGGAAGCCGCTGCTGAGGAGGACCCGGTGGAGGTCTCGGAGGAGGAGCCGGTTGAGCTGGAAGACCTGGCGTCGGCCGGAAGCACGTGAGCGGTCGCCAGCAGCACCGCAAGGAAGGCTGCGACGCTCATATTGGTGGATGCAATCATTGTTTCCTGCTGAGCACAATGGGGTCAGGGATTCGCCGGCAGGCGCGGGCAGCCAGGAATGAAGGACGTGTGTTGGAAAGTTGAGGTGAAACACGAGTCACAAGGAGGGGTTAACGGCTTGTATATGTTACGACTGATCCTTACAGGTAATTTCTACCGCAAATAAACCATAGAGTAGCGGCGCCGGAACAAGTGCTGCTGGGATGTGGCGAACATGCGCGGCAGCAAGGGCCGGAACTGGCAGTGGCACAAGAGCACTGCACATCAACGGGGAGCATGTTACTATAGAAACGGGTGGGGTGTCTCACTACCTGCGGTCACAGGTGGGGATCGCGATAAATTATGAGTGGACGGGGGGAGGTCGCTGGCACGACGCAGGATGTGACGTGCTGCCGAGGATGATGCCGCAGGCCTAAATATAAAGGGCTGCCGCAAAGCGCCGCCTTGCTCTACGCAGCGCCGCGGTTTATGGCTAGGACGCCGCCAGGGTCCGCTGATGTTGTCGGTCACGACATTCGCGATGGTGTCCATCGTTTACACGATAGTATGACGTGATAATGATATGGCAAGGATTCGTCGCTGATGATAATAACTAGTACGAATATCATCATCACACAGCTGTTACATAGTTACATGAGCTCGCGGCAAAAGGCGATCTATTAGTCATCCTAATAATAGGCAAGATATGCAGCTGTTTCTACTGTATATAAGTAGTTGGTCCGGTACCGTTAAAGTGGTTGATACGGTACGTTTCAGCATATTATAGTGGTAGCCAATACACATTATTTACCTGCGTGAGATGTAGCGATCAGATACCGGCAATGTACAGGTAGTCGGGGTACGGGTAGGAGGTAGTTGAGAAGTACTTCCACCGGTATGTATTATTACGTATAATATTATAACTACAAACGACTTGTTGTACCGGTACGGGTACCGTACGGGTCGCAAAAACTTTCCCGTACGTGTCGCAACACACTCAGATGTACGGGTTACAGGGCGTCACACACTCGTACCAGTAGCGACTACCCGTATGAGTGGCGTAGTCGCTAGCACACGACGAGTATCTGTGCTTCAAAGTTGAGGTTCTGCCAAAAAAGTCGCTCAGGCTGGTGTACACTGACGGAATGTACTGTCCTGATGGGCCACGTGATTGCTGGTGGCTTGTAATTCATAACACCAACGGGGCTCGGGACGTGCGGCGCCTTTCGGACACCATCCGGTCTGGCGGCCCTGTACCAGTCGTGGATCTTTCGGTCCCAGCCGACCCCCGTACATTTTGCTGATGCAGAATCTACGCTATCTAGCTGCGAAAACTTGAAACGTGCATCATCGCGTCATCGGCAGTAGCGCTACATGTAAGGATATGTACCACACAAATCCCCATGTGTACCCAGTGCCTGGTGCGTTTTGCGCAGTATTCTTACAGTTGGTGCTTCTACGCACGCGGAGGGGGGTTCGATCCCGCGCAGAAACATATAGTCGCTGATATAATATGATATCCCGCAATGTTGGACGACCCGGCCAATGCGGATCGCCACAGAATCCAAGCCGAAACGTTGCTGGAGGAGGTCCTCCATCCTATGGGGGGGTGGAGTGTAAGGATATGTACCATACAAATCCCCATGTGCCAACCCTCGTACAGGAAAATGTAAGCGGGAATGCGATTCAATAATTAGCTCATGCGAGTGCCGCGACTACCTGAGTGGCTCCTATAACTAATGGGCCGCTGCCAATAGTGCTCCCGGTGCCGCTCAATTAGGGATTGTTACTGGATACCCGTACTACAACGGGTACCATATCCTACGGCGGGCCGCGGGCACGTCGTCGCGTCGCCAGGCACTAGCCCTTACATACTTACTGCCAGATATGTGACAGCCACGCTGTACAAAATGACGTGCGAGGGGGTGCGAGGGGGGGGGGGGGGGGGGGGGGGGGGGTCGACGGGGGCGGACGGCGCCTCGCGCGGGCCGATGGTGAGCTGCGCCGAACGCTGATCCGCAGCTGCAGGATGCCCGCCGGGGGGCGAGGAGGGGCTGTTAGTACCAGCAAGGTGACGCCCCTGACCGGTGTGACGCCCAACTTGTTGTTAGCTGTTGCCCCAGCCACGGCCAAACCTTGTGCGCGCCGAGCAGGCGCGCGACTGTTCGCTGATCGCAGGCCGGTCAAACATCGTACGCATGTGCAGCGCGGAATCGCCAGGCTGGCGATGACCAGCTGACCGGCTGGCTGATGCGTGCGGCGCGCGCTGATGGAGGGCGAGTACAAGGTACTGAAATCATCGGAGTTTTTCTTACAGGGCAGTCGTAGTGGTGCTCATATCATCGTCATTTAGGCATACTAGCGCGTAGTGTTGAAGTACTGCGCCGCGCCGCGGAGCATAGCGCGATAAATACGAGGGTCGGTTGTGATGGGTACCAAGTGCCTGGTGCGTTTTGCGCGGTGTCCTTACAGTACACGGTAGTGGTACCCGCCGTATGAAAGCGTACTACACCTGTTCCCAGGGTACTCGCTAAATGAAATCCTCCCGGGGTTGAAGCTGTGTACAAGTATAGCGGGGTCACAATCATGAGATGCAACTACGGTACCGAAACGAGTAGCGACTACGGGTAGTGATTAGTATCTGGTTGATACAGTCGTCAAATAAAACGTCATTTAATCAAAACTCAGAGCCCACGTGAGACGTGACCACCCGTCTCGCCAACCCATCCCGCCCCACCGATGCCAATCGGACACACCGGCCGGCACCATCACGCGCATACCGCGGTAGCAGCGCGCTAACGTAGGCATATGATGGCGTTCACGTGCCTCGTCTTGTGTGTCGCGGGCAGGAATGGGGCTGGCGGCGGGATGATGAGGGAGGAGCGCGAGCGGTCACGTGCTAATATTACGCATGTAGCGCATGCCACGTAACCAAAAAGCGTTGCCAGCTACACATCTTGGATTTGAGACCCGTTTACGGTCTTCAGAAACGAACCGGTATATAATATAATACATGTACCACCGATGAGGATGATGCGATGGCGATGATACCGCTGTTGTATGTGACGTGTCCGACGGTCTGTATTGTGGCCCGTAGTCCAGTAGTTGATATCGGGATCAGGGGAGCACTGAAAGCCAAGGAAGTTGATATCGGGATTACTGGCAACAACATCATGCCCAACACCAATTGGACTTGGTGACGATTGGCGGACAAGCAAACTCTGCTTTGGTTTGATATCCCCCCGTACAAGTTAAAGTGAGGGAAACACAATATTTGGCAATGCGCAAAGTAGTGCCATCTGTCAAAAGGATTTTCAATGGCCGGGTAGCCTCGTAGTGGGCAAATGATATTCTTCACCAATGACACAATGTCATTGTTCAATGAATGCCACACGCGGGCGCCATTCTCAGCAACGGCTCCGCATGCGGCTCAATTCAAGGCTTGTTAGGGCCGGGACGACATCGAGAGAGGACGGAGAAGGCCGCCGAGGCCACCTACCGCAAACCGCAATAGGAGGAACGTGGGGCGTCTCGGTCGGCCGCTACGCCTAGCAATGCGCACGCTGCGCATTTCAGACAAAACCCATGCTCAGGGTTGTGCCCCTTTGAGCTAGGAAGCCGAGGCTGGCCTCGCGGATTCTGGGGAGACGCGGTGATGTGCGGGGGCGGGCTAAATCGCTTGGGGCGCACTTGGGTGTCGCAGTAGGCGCTGGTGGGGCGTCTCGGCCGGCCGCTCACCTCGTGCGCTGCTCGAGGCGCCTAGCACAGCGCACGCAACACACTTCACGAAATGAGCAGTTTCACCGAGCTACTCCTTCGGATCTCGTAGAACGACCAAGCTTGTAGGGAGATGTGTTGTGTGTCGAGCTGCTCGGGGACGGGCGAGCTACATACACTATCCGACAAGGGTGGGCGGAGTTCTCCGCGACGAGCAACTTGGTGCGCGAGACGATAGGGGGCGGGGCCGCGCGACGGTCCAACTGATGTCGAACCGCAATATGCAGAACTTACTAGTTCATTCGACTGCCCCCCATAACCATTTTGTGACGTACCATGATGCCCTGTATATTGCGCAGACTGCGCGTCGGGACGTTGGAAATGTGGTTGTTTCGGGCGTGTGATACGGCCCCCTTTCTCGGGACCGCAATGGAAACAAAGTGAAGGCCCACTCCACCATCATGTAGGGTGGTGAAGTCCTTTTCTTTGTTTCTTTTTCGCCCGCGGGACCGGACTGGCACCAGTGAAACCCTTGCAGCGTCTCTTCGAGGGCCGTTTAGGCAGCGATCCAGTGACGGAATAAAGCCATGGGTAGGCGACGCCCCGTTACTAATAGTCAACAAGCAAATTGCCGAAGCATTCTGCAAGACTAATTGGAGGCCAGCGACTGAATTTTCAACACTGTTGGATCACCGTCTAAAACACTGCCATCAAAATACCCAGCGCTGACCACGAAAGGTCCGCCCTAGCTACCCGTTTGGGCGTCGGCCCATTCGAGTAACGCGAGTTGGGGCGAGCCCCATCCCGCGGAGCAAAAAGCATTTCGGGAATGCGATACATGTGCAACAAAACATGCAATGTGAAGGAGGGCCCGACGCCATAGCTAGAAAATTCCCAATTCCAGCAAAATCCAGGGCGCCGTGAAGGGAGGGGGGACCCCGCCCAAAATAAAGGCAATAAGTCCTCAGGTGTTGACGCAAAAACCTGACTACTAATAAAATCCTGCTTTTACTCCGGAACTATAAACCCAAAATTATGATGGTGATACCCCCACCGCGGGCACTCCACCAACATATATATATACGATAGTCTCATATTTCATACCTCCGCCACATGCGGGCAGTGTTCAGGGAACCGCTCAAGCATGGCATGAATCCGGGCGAATCTGCGGGCAGTAGGGAATACTCGGATGCTTAATTGTATCATAATGTGCAGCCCGGCCACAACTCCCGCGGGGACACCCACACCGTACTATGGCAACGGGTTTGAGGCATGAAAGATGTGTGAAGTCCTGTGGGAGAAGGGGCTCATCACCAGATATTAACTTGGGCCATCACAGCTTGATTTGTCGTTTTAGGTGTTCGCCCCCTTTTCTCTGAGCTCCCCTTTGTTTTCTCTCATGCTGCATCCACATGTGCTACAAAGTACTGTCAAATATACTGTCAAAAGTACTGTCTAAAGCGATGCAAACAGTGCAATTGGGCGGTTATCCAGCGAAGCGTGGATTTTTCGGCGGTGAGCTTTATTGCCGTACGGGTACCGTATAGTGCGGATCGGGCCTAGAGGTGCATGACTAAAGCGCTTATCTACTGGAATGAACTACTAAGTACTATACTCTACCCAACCGCCCGCCCACGGTCGTTAATTACACAGCCGTCCGATTACGACCTCACGGTTGGGAAGTACTGGTACAGGTACTCGCTACTCGATGCTGGTAATGGGAAAAAAAATGGTACTCGCTGGTCGTCACAAGCGCTTATCTGCTGACATGTTCTACTAAGTACTATTATCTGGTGGAGCCCGCTACTGGTACTCGCGACTCGCCACTGGATCCCGCCACTGGTACTCGCGACTCGCCACTGGTTTGAATTACAAAAGCGTAAGCAAGAAGAGCCTACCGCGTAGTACAACGTCACGGGCAACTTCAATAAAGCTGCCTGAAGCCCACGCAAGAATGAGCACCGCCTCCGTCTTCATGTCTTGAGTCTTGTGGAGTTGGCGGGGCGACCCACACCGCTGCACGCAGGCGCGCACGCGGAGTCATCACCGTGAAGTGCGGACCGACGGGCGAAGATAGGTGATGTGAAGCTGCCTCGGACGGTGCCGCGGGTGACTCGGGGATGCGCGCCGGCGGTGGTGTGGCTGCGGGGATGGGGAGGGGAGCGGGTGTGGTTGGGGAAAGGGGGGCGGAGGGGTGCGGATTGGACCATGGCGGGCGGCGCGCATGCGGAGTCATCACCGTGAAGTGCGGACTGACGGGCGAAGATAGGTGCTGTGAAGCTGCCTCGGACGGTGCCGCGGGTGACTCGGGGATGCGCGCCGGCGGTGGTGTGGCTGCGGGGATGGGGAGGGGAGCGGGTGTGGTTGGGGAAAGGGGGGCGGAGGGGTGCGGCTTGGACCATGGCGGGCGGCGCGCATGCGGAGTCATCACCGTGAAGTGCGGACCGCCGACGGGCGAAGATAGGTGCTGTGAAGCTGCCTCGGACGGTGCCGCGGGTGACTCGGGAATACGCGCCGGCGGTGGTGTGGCTGCGGGGATGGGGAGGGGAGCGGGTGTGGTTGGGGAAAGGGGGGCGGAGGGGTGCGGCTTGGACCATGGCGGGCGGCGCGCACGCGGAGTCATCACCGTGAAGTGCGGACCGACGGGCGAAGATAGGTGATGTGAAGCTGCCCCGGACGGTGCCGCGGGTGACTCGGGAATACGCGCCGGCGGTGGTGTGGCTGCGGGGATGGGGAGGGGAGCGGGTGTGGTTGGGGAAAGGGGGGCGGAGGGGTGCGGCTTGGACCATGGCGGGCGGCGCGCATGCGGAGTCATCACCGTGAAGTGCGGACCGACGGGCGAAGATAGGTGATGTGAAGCTGCCTCGGACGGTGCCGCGGGTGACTCGGGGATGCGCGCCGGCGGTGGTGTGGCTGCGGGGATGGGGAGGGGAGCGGGTGTGGTTGGGGAAAGGGGGGCGGAGGGGTGCGGCTTGGACCATGGCGGGCGGCGCGCACGCGGAGTCATCACCGTGAAGTGCGGACCGACGGGCGAAGATAGGTGCTGTGAAGCTGCCTCGGACGGTGCCGCGGGTGACTCGGGGATGCGCGCCGGCGGTGGTGTGGCTGCGGGGTTGGGGAGGGGGGCGGGTGTGGTTGGGGAAAGGGGGGCGGAGGGGTGCGGCTTGGACCATGGCGGGCGGCGCGCACGCGGAGTCATCACCGTGAAGTGCGGACCGACTGGCGAAGATAGGTGCTGTGAAGCTGCCCCGAACGGTGCCGCGGGTGTCTCGGGGATGCGCGCCGGCGGTGGTGTGGCTGCGGGGATGGGGGCGGGGTTGGGGCTTGGGCTGAGGGGTCGGGAGGGGGCTGTGGGCTGGGTGGGAATGACGCCGGCATCGGAAGTACTGCATAAAGTACTGCAAGAAATCGAAAAACCGGGACGACCACGGACAGCGCAGTCAACGCATGCGGCTCCAGGCGGCATCGACCACGCGCCCGCCCGCGCCACCCCCAGCGTGCCGCCAGCGGCACGAGCATACCGTCTCCTACGCCTCGGACGGCCTGGTGGCTGCCCGCCGTGACGCTTTGTCACGAGCATGTCCTCCGATCTCCCGCCCGCCCCCGCTGCGCGGCGGGCGGCGGGCGGAGACGGGTCCCACCGTAGTTAACGGCAGAACTGCGCTTAACACTGGGAAAGTCGGCGGTGAAGTGTGAAGTCTCCTACACTGGGAAAGTGTAGCGACTCGCCACTGGTACTGGTACTCGCTACTCGCTGCTGGTAATGGAAAAAAATGGTACTCGCTAGTCGTCACAATAAGCGCTTACCTACTGACATATACTACTACGTACTACAATCCGGTGGAGCCGCCGCTCGAAACGCTGCGCCAGATGACTTCTATGCAAGCCACACGCGAGTTCCTAGTCGCTACTTCAAAGCGCTGACAATGCAATTCATGGAACTGTAGCCCAGTGATATAGGACCCGTTCCTTTAAAATTTTCTGAAAAATCGACGCATCGTTGATTCAACTGTCAAGTTACTTCATATAATTGATGGTGGTGTCATGCAAGCACACATTGGCCGGCAAGCTATTTCCTCGAGGATAGCATGCACAAGACATGACAATTATGAAGAAAAACCACATGGTTACAGTGTGGAAGTATTAACGGCCACGGTCAACGTGTCTTCGGTAGTCTCGCGCGACTTCACAAGCCCGATGACGAATCTCGACTCCCAATCACCAAGAGTTTCAGGACACTTGTCTTCCTCATGCACCTAATGATGTCCAAGACCGCGAGCTATGTTAGTCCCGAGCGAGACGCCACGCCATTTTTGTCCCAGTTGGGACAAAATAACAAGCAAGGTAGAAGGACCAAATTGTTTTGTCCCGTAAAGGACAAAAATGACAAACAAAGGGACTCACATCGGAGACGTCGATGACAACGAGGTTCGAGCCCTTTGCATCGCTGGGCGATGTGTTGTCATGAAGCCTCTCCTTGGCGCCGGCGCTGTCATCTTGAAGCACTTGAGCACGAACCTCGGCTTCAACGCGAGCGGCTTCGGCATTGTTGAGGTATGCGTTGGTAGCCATTGTGTGACGTGCCTCAGCAGGCGCGGTCTGCCCGTGCTCGCGCAAGAAGTCGTCAACTTCCTCTTTCCGTTGCGGCCAGAACCCGGAGAATGCTGCCGAAGGAGCAGTTTGCATCTCATCCAAGTCGTCGAGCAGATTCTTCCAACTCTCGCGCTCGACTGGGGAGAAGTGCCACTGGACCGCCAGGTCCGTGATGTACGACCTGACCTGACCGGCCGAAGCCTACTTATCGTATGCCGACATCGCGGTTGGAGTATGTGCTCTGACATGTCCTTCTGGCAATCTACTGATACCAATATCAGTAGATGCCGTGCTGCGCCCGCGTCCGGACTTCACATCCGGCCCGAGGAAGACAAGACACTACTACTGTAGATATCATAGATTACAGAGCTAGTATCAGCACGCTAGTGCGCGCGCCCCGCCCATCCTAATAGGCTCGGCCCGCGCAGCTGCTTTGCTCACTTCATTAGTCCCAGCAGCTCGAGCCCGGCTCGCTGCACCCACTATAAGTAGCTCCGAGCACTTCCACCTTCCATCACTCATCGGTTGAGCCGTTCAGGTTATGGGCCCTCACACATTCTAGAAGTGTGCAAGTATATCTCGTCCCAGGCGAGATCCTCGAGCCTCCGAGGCCGAGTTGAGTCTCCGAGATTCGAACACAAAACTCCACCGTGCTTAGTTATTAGTTATTCAAAATTTTAGACAGACGTAGACAAAATTCGAACACCAGAGTCCTCGTCTATACCACGTTCTCTTTGGCTGGCTTGTATCCCTGGTGACTTCTGCAACCGCAGGATATCATCGTCAGCCGGAGCGGGGTGTGCTGTGAGTGACGCGCAACGCACATACATGCACCGGAGCTGCGGAGCGGGAGGTCATACTAACTTCCACAGTTTGCTACTTGGTCTGTGACAGCTGGCTAGGCCAGAAGAACGCGTTTCTCACTGGGGCAGCTGGGACAACATCGACATGGCAGACGACTCACCCACTCGACCTGGCAACACTCCTATTCCCCCGGGACTTGGCATTGCTGTCGACACTGGCAAGTCTCTTCCTAGAACTTCCGATCAACCGAGACTAGAGTACTAGACCTAGTGGCCAGGCTAGAGCAACATATATCTAACCTGGAGCAACGACAAGACTTCCAACACGGAGAGATGCAAAGCGAGATGCACGCTGTCACGGCTTAACTGTCTCAAAGTCGGGCCGACCTTATGGCGGAGCAACGGGACCTGATGGCTGATGTCAGACGGATGTTTGCGTCCATGTCTCGACATACCCCGACAGATGAATAGTCTCCGACAGCTGCGCCACCACCGCCACAGTCGCGAACCTCAGTCGATAGAGCTACCGGCCGGACATGCTACCTCGGCGTGTCCGCGCCTTATCGTGCACCCGCGAGACGCCAGACCATCAGCGCTGCGGAACTTGCGGATGGCCGCATCTGGGCCCGACGGGGACCACAACGAAGTATCGACCAGCTGGGTAGGGCATTGAAGTTCACACCACCGATGCTCCAGAAGAGCTCTGACTTCACAACGTGGAAACATCTTTTCCTATCCTTCATCAACACTTCTGTGCCGGAGGTGATGGAACAGATTATTCCACTTGACCCGAACGATCCCAACATCGACCCACAGCTTCAATCATACCTCTACCACACGCTGGTGCAGATCGCCCAGCACCACCCGAGTTGCCACCTCGGAACTCAAGAACCTCTCTCAGTCCACTGCGGTCAACCGGGGTGCGATAGCATGGGACAATATGTGCCATCGTCTCGACAGACAGGACGTGCACCACACCATGTCACTGCTCGACGAAGTGAATCGCACACTCGACAAGAACGCGACGGAGTCACTTCCTCGACTTCCTCGACCGCAAATGGGAGGCCATCCAGGCATACGACGCAGCTATGGAGGTCACCGAGCAGCTCCGCGACTCCTTAAAGATACCGACAGTGCTCAATGCACTTCCCGCAAAATACGATACTATCAAGACAGTCGTTGCGGGGAATGTCGAGGTACATCGGTGTACTGCGGCAGAGCTGTTCGCCGAATTCCGTGTCCATACCAAACTGTGTTCCGCACCAGCTCATGCAGCTCCTGCACCTTCGGTTGGTACTGCGGCATTTCTCACAGCTCAGAACCTGCCTAGGACTGCTCGCAGGATTCACAAGTCGCCATGGTTCGGCAAGTGTGGATCTTGTGGCGAAAAGCACCTAATAACTAGCCAATGCACTGCGAGTGACTCGGTTCTTCTGAGTTTTCAGCGCGCCAAAATCAAGGCCCTGAAAATCAAGTACCCCGGAGACTCCCAGGCTAAGGCGTCGACTGGTGCTGCTCTCGCGGCGTTCGAGGACGACAACACTGCTGCTGTGACCGACCAGCCGAGCAACGACACCGACGCCGGCGACGAGCTGGCCCTCGGGGAGAAGGAGATGCTTCTCAGTGGGGTGACCACCCTTACCACTGCTCCCCCAACCCTCGTGTCATTTTTTTCAAAACCGAGTAACGCCCCAAGTGTCAGCCAGGCATGGATCGCAGACTCTGCTTGCGCTCCCCTGAATGTCACGGCACATAAATCCGACTTCGAAACATTTCGAATCGAGTCGAACAAGGGCGAACTTGGTGGCGTAGGCACCGTAATCGAGGGCAGCGGCACTGTGGCTATTAGGGCAACACTCACCTCTGGTGGCTATTGCACTTTGCGAATGCCAGCTGTTTATTGTCCATCCCTGCTCAACACGAATTCCATGGGTGTAGGCAGACTACTCAGCGTGTCATGGCTACATAAACATCTATCTGGTACCATTCACTTTCCGGGTGGAACTGATTGTGGCTATGTGACCATGGACGCAGGAGTAGTGCGCATGAGAGGCTACAACGGCCTTTACCTACTGGACCTCGCGCCAGCGGATGGAGCTGCTCCTACCCCTGTTGGACAACAAGATAGCATTGCCATGCTTGGTGCTACAGTCAAGGACTCTGCAGTCCTGTGGCACAAGAGATTAGGCCATCCCGGCATGGGCACAATCCAGGCATAACATCACAATAGTGTACCTGTTGTACATGCCTTCCCTACGGATGTAAGGAATCTCCCCTGTCATTCCTGCCTACTCAACAAAGCAACAACCGCTATTGCCAACCGAGAGCCTACAGCCCTCCCTGATGCATGCTGCAGCCAACTCTCTGTTCACACACGAGGTCCTATCCACAGCACATCACCATGTGGCTATCGGTGGACTATCAGCATAATTTGCCGCCTATCGAGGTTTCAGTGGCACAGACATCTGAGAACCAAAGAGGCAGCAGAAGTGCTGACAGCCATGTGTTCAATGCTAGATGAGGTCAGACACTATTACCTCAAGTACTGGGCAGAGTCCAGTGATCCGTTTGCTCCCGAGGTCCGTTGTGATCGCGACTCCATCTTCGAGACAGATGCAATGGACGCTCTAGTAGGTGGCATAGGGGGACGTACTGAGGGGACAGCTCCGTACTACCATCATCAGCATGGCAAGATTGAGAGGCCATGGCGCACCATGAGGGACAGTGCCACTCTAGCATGATGGCAGACATGTCAGTGCCTAGCCGACTGTGGGCAACCGCAATCAGCACAGCGTTCTAGCTGAAGAACCGGCGTGCTGTCACAGCGGCTGGTAATTCGGATGGTAGACAGACACCGCTCTCTGCACTGACCAAAGGCAATGTTGATTCACATATTGGCAAAGCCAGAGTCTATGGCTGCAAGGTGTTTGTCAAGGTCCCTGATGGCACTCGCAAAAAGCTAGACTCCAAGGCCTGGACTGGCATATCTTTGTGGGCTACCCTGGCAGCGCACCTGGGTGGATGGTCTTGAACCCCACCACAGGCAGGGTCACTGTCAGCGTCCATGTCCGTTTCTTCGAAAATGAGAGCGGCTTCGCTCCGGATCCACACACTGACAGCTCCATCATACTTGATGCTGAGGAAGAACAACCCACGGTGGAGATGGATCTAGATGAGCAACAAGAGCACCCAGCGCAGACAGCCATCAGTGATCAGCACAGCAGACCCATCCGGGAGAGACGACCCCTAGCTCGGTATCATGCCATGATGGCATGCGGCAGCATCTGTTTGGACTGTGACCCATCTGACCCCCAACCAGATTATGCCAGCTATCCTCCAGACCCCAGCGGCGAGAGCAACATGCAGCAGACAGTTGCACTCTTGAGTGTTGCGGGCATACCTACACCTCGCAACTTCAAAGAGGCGATGAGCCCAGAATTCCGCGACCTGTGGAAACCAGCCATCCACAAGGAGTATGAGGGTTTGATGGCCAACCGTACATGGGAACTGGTTGACTGCCCACCTGGTGCGACAATCCTACCCAATCAGTGGGTATTTGTGGCCAAGGCAGCACCTGATGGCACCCTGGACAAGGCGAAAGCCAGAGTTGTTGTATGTGGCGATTGCCAGAAAGATGGCGACACGTGCGAGGAAACATCATACGCACCTGTCATCCGCATTTCCAGTCTGCGGGTCTTCTTTACCATTGTGGCCGCCATGCAGCTCCACCTCCGGCAGCTTGATGCTGTGGCAGCGTACCTCAACGCTTCCATTCCGGCAGATGAGTATCTGTACATGCGACAGCTTCATGGGTTTGATGATGGTTCTGGCAGACTTCTCAAATGTCTGTATGGCCTCCGCCAGTCTGGCAGATACTGGTGCAAACTGTTGGCCATGTGGCTGATCAGTGTCGGCTGGATCCAATGCAAGGCAGACCCATGCATCATCTTACGGCATGGAGAAATCTACGCTGCCATGGGAGTCTATGTGGACGACATGGAACTGGCGGGTAATGACGACACTTGGTTGGACAGCTTTGAAACTGACTTGCGTAATCGGTTTGTGGTCAAGAGACAACACGACCCTTGGGTTATTGAGATGTCCGTGTCCTACGATCGACCCAACCGACGCATCACTCTCACACGGACAGCCTATCTACATCAAGGAGATTCTGGAGAGATTCGGCATGCTTGACGGCAAGAAGTCCGACGTACCTATGGTGGCCCACTTCTGCAAACAGCCACTTACCAGTGCCTCCGAATCACCCCTGCTGGACGCTGATGGTCGGTCACAGTACGTGGGACTGATGGGCTGCCTCCGGTACGTCAGCACTTGCACTCGACCACACATCACGACAGCACTCAGTATCCTGGGCAGTGTTCAGAAGGAGCCACGTGTGATGCACATGACATCGCTTAAGAAGGTGTTACGATACATGAAAGGCACTATGCATCGTGGCATCACTATGGGTGCCGACTCGACTGACAACCTGCGACTGTTCGGCTATGCAGATGCCGACTTCGCCGCCGACCGAATCCAGCGCCGATCCCGTGGTGGGTACCTGTTCCGTCTCGGAGATCACGGGGCATGCAGCTACAAGTGGGCTCTTATGCCCACGGCGACGCAGGAAACCGGTTGCAGCATTGCACAGTCGACTGTCGATGCCGAAACAGTGTCATTGGCACAAGCGATCAAAGATGGCATTCACCTCAAAATGCTCGTCTCTGAGATCCTTGGTAGTCCGGTGCAACCACTCATCATGATGGAGGACAACCAAGGGGCGATCAGCTACGCCACAAACGCTGTCATCAGTGATAGGACGAAACACATTGATGTCAAGTGGCACTTTGTCAAAGACCATGTGGAGGCAGGCACAGTTAGGGTCAGCTACGTCGCCACCGACCTCAACACGGCGGACATGATGACCAAACGCTCGTCCTGCACTGGAGAAGTACGCCCGCTTTGCTATATATATGGGCTGGTGAGCACACTCCGGAGGTGACGACGCCACACGGGTCCCGTTCTGGAACCCCCGGTGTACCGTCGAGGGGGGCTGTTGGAGTATGTGCTCTGACTTGTCCTTCTGGCAATCTACTGATACCAATATCAGTAGATGCCGTGCTGCGCGCGCGTCCGGACTTCACATCCGACCCGAGGAAGACAGGACACTAGTACTGTAGATATCATAGATTACATAACTAGTATCAGCACGCTAGTGCGCGCGCCCCGCCCATTCTAATAGGCTCGGCCCGCGCAGCTGCTTTGCTCACTTCATTAGTCCCAGCAGCTTGAGCCCGGCTCGCTGCACCCACTGCAAGTAGCTCCGAGCATTTCCACCTTCCATCACTCATCGGTTGAGCCGTTCAATCGCAGTTTCGAGCGAGGGCGCTGAGATAAGCGAACACGATGGGCGACCTGCCCATCGTCGTCCAATTGCTGTTGCCGCGGAGCAGCTTGTGTAGTCTTTTCGCAACTTTACCGGAATCCGACTCGTCTGCGTGCTCGCCCATTTCAAAATTGCCGCCGAAGCACCGTTCTACACAGTCGTCGGGGGGGGGGGGGGGGGGGGGGGGCGGGGGGGGGGAGGTCCCTTCCGCATATGCGCCCATACCCCGCCGTTTTTTTGTTATCATCAAATGTGCTGCATGGGACCGGCGCGAGGTGCGCATGCTACATATCATCACATACAAACAGTTGGGGGGGAGCTAGGCCCCCCACACACGGAATGCTCGCCGGGAACAACGCAGCTCCCAAAAATGCTTCGAAACTAGTGCTGAAACCGTCGCCACAACGCCCGGATGCTGCCCAATATGGTGGCTATTCCAGCTCAAATCATGGTGGCATAGTGGGCTATATATAGCCAGCACATGGTATGATTTGCAGCTCGAAACGTGGCGATTGCTGTCCGAGTATATATTTGCTGCCGCTCTGTATCGTATTTACTGCACAATATATGGCAGTGCATGTAAACCACCAACCCAAAAGTGCGCAAAATCTATCCTCGCGCGGGGGGTCGCTAGACTAAATATATATGACTACATATCAGCACATCTAAACAGTTTGGGGGAGGGTAGGAGGGGCTAGGGCTCACACACACGGAATGCTCGCCGGGAACAACGCAACTCCAGAAAATGCTCCGAAACCAGTGCTGAAACCGTCGCCGCAGAGCACCGCACGGCCGCTGCGTCGCCGGGACAAAACCCAGTGGGTGTGCTGTCGGCATGTGCAAAGGGCTTGCGGGGCAACAGCTCGGCGGCAGCAAGCGGCGATTCGTTTTGCACGTTCAATTTCATGCGAAATCAAGAATTCATTACACGGAATGATGGAACCGCCACCGCAGCGCACCGCACGGCCGCTCATGAAAAACCTGGACGTTTCCTGGACGACTCTCAACACAGTAATATCCAAAACCACCACTACAACAGCCGCACCAAGCCCGCAGCACCGCCAGGTGCCCTTTGTTGGGTCGCCACGGCACTACTCAACGCTTGTTCTCTCAATTTTCCCACCCCCCCCCCCCCCCCCCCCGCATGTTAGTGGCTTACCATAGGCAGTTGGGGTGGGGGAGATGCATGGTGCATCGCGTTGTTGTTGGAAGTGCATGCCATACCGGGTATGTCACAATGAATTATATAGTATGCCGCAGTACATAAAGTACTCGAAAATCATAGCAAACAAACCGGGCTCAAAGTGGAGGTTGTGTGACCTAAACCATGTCATTTTGTCGGAATGGCCTTATGCACCGTATAATTGTCACACTGTCAACATAACCTCCGAGCATGTCGCCATCGGGCCCAAACTCCGTCGCTTTCCTCCACAACGGCTTGAACTGAAGCACGTTGTCAATGCTAGCGCATATTGATAGAACGCCACCAATCAGTTTCAGGGGCATGGTGGAGGTGGCTGCGGTGAGAGTGGTGGGTGTTGTGATGCCCAATGGCGGCCCGCGGCTAGGGTTATGCGGCGGGTGATGTCGAATGGAGTAGCCTCTAAAACCGACGTGGCGTCGACAAGGATAGCGCCCACGCAAACATGGGCCAGGCGCGGCCGCACGCGTCGCAACGGCTTCTCCAAAACAGTACTAAGTACTGTTTGGGATTCAGCATCTTGTGTTGCCCATATCCGGTCTTACCAGGTCTTATCCCCCGCCCCCCCCCCCCCCCCCCCCCCGCTTTTCTGAGGGAGAAAAAGGCAGCTGAAAGAACAAACTTCTATCAACAAACTTAGAAAACTGACTGGAATATAGTTCTGATGGCCTTGGGCCTCGGCCGTAAGTTATTCGGAATTCGCGGTTTGGGCCGTAAAAGAAAAACTACTCGTGAGGTGTGTCAAAATATTACCGCGGACCCGCAGACCATCAAACTTTACCACGGTGTCCATGAAATACTGCGATGTCCAAACTTCACCGCGACCAGTCATATCATTATACCGCGCACACAGCCAGACATCCACCGACCGCCTTCTCCCCAGGGCGGGCACAGTGACCCCCAGCCACGCCCTCGGCAGGGCGGGGGAAAAATTCCGGATGTAGGAGGGCCGGCGTCGGCGACAGTGACTGTGCGCGGCGGTGAGGCGCGGCGGTCGTTCGCGGGGCGGACGCCGCCTAGCGCGCGGGGTTTCCAACCCGCCCTGCCGAGGCCTGCACACCGCTGCGAGGAGCCGGGACGCCGTGGCGGGCGCACCCAGGAATCGACGGGCGAAGCATGCAACGCCCACGTGCACAATGGGGCGCAGCCTTCAGTCACCGTCGGCCGCCGCCGGTGCTGCTTGGGGCGGCCAGCATCCCATGACGGAGATGAAGAGCAAGGTATGCGTCAGACTGCCCATCGGTTCTGCGGGTGCCCTAAAGCTCACCGCACCGCAGGTTCACTATCATGGCCACATGTGCTCCACGGTAGCTGCGAGCCCCTGGCCGATGGGTGGCAGCCCGGGCGCAGGCCTCACCAGTGAAGCGACCAAGGAGCGTCCCCCCCCCGCCCCCCCCCCCCCCCCGGGGCCCCACCACCACCACCACCACCAGCACACACAGCACAGAAGCGACAGCAGCACTCGCGGTGCATAAATCTTCTGTAGCTGCATTTTTGTAATGAATATCCTGTACATTCTCATCTTTGGCCTAGCCGGGTGTGTTTGGTGGGGAAATAAAGGGGAGAGGAGGGGGGGTCGTTTCTTCATGGGGCTGCGCGCTAGGTGCCGGCTTGGGCACTGCTATGCAGAGTGAGGCTGGCCGATAAGCAGCGGCCAGCCTCACTCTGGGATACCATACGGCGCGCATGCAGTGATTAAATGAGGCTGGGTGGCCCTTTCGGCTAGGGGCAGGGGGAAGCGGATGAAGGTGCCAGGGGGGTGCGGGGGTGCGCAGCATGTACAGAAGGTTGGCAGGCAAGTAGCGTTTGTGGGCTGCAGCAGGGGGTGGCTGTTGGCGTACGGCGAGTGCGCGCCAGTGGGCTGGCTGTGAGTAGGGCGGCATGTAGTGACGGCTGGCAGACATCGGTGGTAGGCCTGGGCATGGTGCGGCTTCTGGCAGAGGGAGTGGGACTGCTGGCTGCGGTCGTCAGGTGGCAGCCAGCCAGGGAGGCCTGTATGGGGAGTGAGCGTAGTGGCTGCCCGAATGTTTCCGTAGATCTAAGCGGGTCCGCGTACCTGCTAGCATGGCAAAGATGATTATTTAAACAGTCTTTATTTCCTTTGGACTCATTGCCTTGGCGGCGCAAATTATTCGGTGCCTGCCCTGGTCTACCACCAGTGAGAATTCACATCTACGTGCGCATGCATTTGAAAGCAGCAGCAATCAAGCAGATTAGAGCCCTCGCCCCTCTTCCTGATTTGCAGCACCATTAAACGCCACATATGTGTTATTCCTAGGACCCATGTGCGGCGTCATCCTGGCGCTCAGCCACGGTACCCTTCACCTCCACCAGCTGCCTGGCATACTCTTCGTGCCACTCCTCGTGCTGCTGTAAAATTTTGTGCGCCACCAGCACCTCGTGAGCATTTGAAATGTCCTGCAGCAGACTCTCCAAATCAGAGGCTTTTGCAGCGATTGGCGTATCATAGTCCACGCGAGGTGAGCTGATGCGGGCCATCCCCTGCTCGCCGAGATGCGCCTTGTTGAGAATGCGCATCGCTGATCGCGCGGGGGCATCTTGCCGGCTGAGCACATAGTCCTGTTCCGGAAGGGCACATTATCAATGGCATTTTCCTTTTATATTGAACACTGCTACTACATACGTGCTAATGTGTCAGCTAATGGTGCGTAGCCATAACTACCTACAATGTGGTCACAGCCCGCAGGGACTTTGACACCTGGGCAACATCGCCATCGGCAGCCTTCAGGCGCGCCTCGAGGTCTGCCTCCGCGGTTCCTGACCACTGAAAGGTGATTTTTCATGTTCTGAAGCTCCTTCTCGACCTTCTCTTTAGCTTTTACGGCCTGCTTCGCCTTCTCTGTGGCAATCTATATGCAAGAACATACACCTCAGCATCAGCCAATGCGTATCAAGCTCATGGGAGGGATGGCGCGACCGGCAAGGTGGATCAGTTCTTCTTTGGAGTGCGCCACAGCTCCAGTCGGCTCCTCTGCTAGCTCATTGTCCCTCCATAAATCAAATCATTCCATCCAAATTATGTCAGCAATTATTGCTGTCACTGAATTCAGCAAGGTTATTCGGTGACAGAGCGCCCGACTGATATCATGCAATATGTAATTTGTGGCAGGATAGGCATTGGTGTATTGGCATATGTATTGAGCAACAGTGTTGAGAGCCACATGCCTGCAAATGCTCTCCAAAGTCCCGGCCAGTCATCAAGGCTCCAAGTCGCGACATGGAGTTTCTCATCCTTGGTTGCTGCGTCTGTTCGGGGCGGTTGGCAAGTGGGTCGCTGAACAAGCCATTCAGGGCTCCCTGCGCAGCCTGAGACACGAGCATAGCTCTCTCGCTCTCTCTCTCTCTGGAAGCCATAAATTCGAATCTGTCTGGAGCAAGAGCAAACCTGCCACTTGCCTTTTCAGGACCAGATGCGCTCCCCAAAGGCGCGGAACTGCCAGCATCCTCTGCTCCACTGATCCCTTCAGCGCGCATGCTGCGACCCAACAGGGCACCAGCCTGATGCTCGGATGCAGCACACGCAGCTTGGGCGGGTGGCAGGTAGTAGCCCTCCTCTCGCAGCACCTTCGTGAGGCCGTACTGCAGGTCAGAGTCACTGTCTGCGAACCAACCGACCTTCTCCATGGCCCGGCGGAGCTCTTGCTGCTCCTCCTCCGAACCAAGCATCTCCTCCAACCACGTCTCGCAGCAACCCACAATATCCGATGCAGGCAGTTGGAAGGTACCTTCATTCGCGCGGTTGAATCGCAGTCTCTGGCGGAGCACGTCAGGCAGCAGGCGTTTGAACCTGCAGCTAGTAAGGAACACGCTTGTCGAGATGAGAGCATAAACACACACAAGTTTGCGTAAAATACCTCTTGCGTCAACATGCGTGTGGACTGCCAGTGTTTCTACTGCTGGCCTGGTTATGACGCCATGCCTCTCTGCATCAGCATGTTGGGTCTTGTGGGTTGAGTGCGCGATGCCAGCCACAGCCTCATCGTTATTGCACATGCAAAATGATCTGACGGCCATGGCCATGTTGGTGAAGTGCCTATCTGAGCTGCAAGCATCAACGGGTGAACGATCGAAACAATTACTGATGGGTTCCGCACACACAGAATGCTGCGAATTCCTGTATGTTTGATTGCAAAGCAGAGTAACCGAAAACTCAGGCGGCAAATACAACAACAGAAGTGCATACCAAATGTCACCAGTTTTGGTATCACATTTGGTCCAACAATCCCGTGACACTCCCAAAACTCAAGGTAAGCAACCTTTTGTATCCGTGCTGACCCATCTATTCTCAGTATTGGAGACAGCCACTATGTCACCTTTCAGCTCCCTGTGTTTCATAATCACACCCGTATTGCAAGTATGTTTCACACAACGTACCGTAATTGTTGAAGACCAAGCACTGTTGAAGCTACCAGAAGGTAAAAACAAGACAGCAATTATGTTTATGTCAATCATCCGTCATGCGCCGTACTAATTTAGTGGGACTCACTTGGCCAAGTTTGCAGGCAGATCTTTCCGTGCAAAGATCATTAACATCGGCATCAAGGGCCGTCTTGCCCATTGTGGCCAGTATCGCAGTAACGTGATCGGCCCGCTCGGAAGGAAACCAAAACCTGGGATTTGTATCCCTCCAGGGTCAGGAACCCTTTCTTGGTCCCACTGCACTGGATTAGCAGCACGTTGATGTCCAGGGTTGTCTCATCATGATTGATTATCTGCTGAATGGTGAGCAGGGGTTGAGGCAGCAAGGCGTCTGCTCCATGTTGCGCCCACACCCACTTGATGATGAGCTCACGCATGTTTGACAGCGCAGGCCACATAACCTATCAACATTTGTTGCAGCACAGCCCATGGCATCAAAGTTAGACCAAATCGCTACCATAATCATATACGGTGCACATACTGTGTGGTGATCAATCATGGAATGCATGCTGGCGCTCACATTCTCATTGAATCACTTGACATTGTTCTTTGTGAGTGCATAGCTGCGCTGCATGCCCATTGAGTGTCCACTGCGATGCCCGACCTGCGGATCCATGCCTGTATCAACCATCCATTCAAGTTTCCTTGGTGTACACCCGGCCACAGATATCCTTCAGCCCAAGCTCAATGCACATGGCTTTCGCCATCTTCTTGATCTCTCGGTGATGCAGAGGCTCATCTTGCAAGATCATCACGCTGACGACGCCCGCCAACCACAACTCTGCATCTGGGCATAGTGGAGCTCTGCCTGGCGGTCGCAGTCCCTCACCAGCCTTGATGCGGAGCACATACTTGCGCTCCTGCTCGTCATGTGGCACGCCCCAATAGGACTTGATGATCTCGAACTTGATGGGCTCAGCTGCTACGGGCCATGACTTTCCCCCATGCCAATTCTTCAGGGCTTCTTGGTCGTTCTCCTGGTGATGCAAATGATTAAGTGTGGCACCGCCATTGGACAACACCTCTTCAAGGGACCCGGCTGCCTTGCGGGCAGTCATGTCCTCCCACTTCTTGAACATGCTCATCACCAGCGTCAGGTTCTTGGGGTTTCTCTTATTGTTCATAGCGAATGATTGAATAGGTTGCACGCGATCCATGTCTCTAGCTTATAATAAGTGTTACTGTCTATGCGTTGTCAACCGCAGACTACTAGAGAGATTGATTGGGTGAGAGTCTGAGGTATGAACGCAAGAACGAAATTCAAACTTCGCATTCTGAGTGGCCATTACAGGGCTGGAAACATAGTACTCCCCTGTTCCTGACTGATAGGCTGGTTGATGTGCATTGCAGGCATGGTTGAGGAGGGGAGCGAGGGGTACACCGGCCAAGTAAGTCAAGCAGCAAAACTGTTGCAAAGCATTATAGAGATCGCGCAAGCGCACTGGAAGGACGGGGAGCACGGATCGTGCTGACTGCTCTGTAGGAGGGAGAGGAGTGTTTCTGTAGTAATCGCCTGGGTGGCTTGTGGTGCACATTACAGATTGTGCCACGCACAGTGGATGCAGGGAATGGATGGGCTGAAAGATGACTTTTAACGATTCCATCGAAGCAAACAATGGTACTTTGGGCCCCGGCGGCACTCACCGGTGCGTGTCGTACTGCTGCACTGTAGGCCCTGGGGGAAGCCGGACACAGGTAGAACAGCAAGCAGCATTATAGATGTACATCACGATATAATTCGTTTTCTTTTAAATGATGTTTTTCGTTATTTCTATATGCCTACGGTGCTCTATGTTTAGATTGTGCCTAAATCTGTGCGGATCCTCATGTTACGGTGTCTTCCGTTCACGCCACTCCACATGGTGTACCGTGTGCATTTGTTTTGCTTATCGCAAGCCTGGACATGTCCTGCTTGTCCTGCCATTGTGCACATTCTATGCTGTGATGCATCCGGTGCCGTACAAACAACACATACAGACCACATACTAACAGCACCGCATATAAGTGTGTCGCCACTCGATCATCATCTGACTTTTGAATGCTTGTCGCCAGTGCGAGCGCCCTGGCGCATTTTCCATGTACTTGGAGCCCGCCTAGCACGCGCTGGGGCTTGGCGATGGGCGCTCATCCACAGGGGTTGCAGTGTGACAAGGGTTTGTTTAGCAAGCAAGACGACGGCGGGAGGGAGCCAGCACGTACGGTCGTTCCGTAGCATAGACCCACCACACTTGGGGTTCTCCTAGCAAGCACACAGTCATTGAGCGCGCACCCAACAGATGTGTGCGCATGGATAAACCGCTCCATGTAGCTGGATCTAAACGCAGTCAGATCTGCTTTGCTCATGCCCCAGCAGCGATCCCGCAATGAGTGCTCCGTAGATAGTCTGGCTAAGCAGCATGGGTGCTTCAACACGCTCGGAGGCCGTCAAATGAGTACCGACACACACTGTAGGACTCGGCGCCGCTACTTAGACCTCATCTCAATTGACAGCGAGACGATAGATGCGGGGACTGGTGTGATCTGTAAATGAAGAGATCAAATGGTTTACGATTCAAGCAGCAGTAGAGGTCACCTGCCAGCATAAGGCTGAAAACTACTGCTGGCTAGTATGGATTAGTTGCTATGTTTATAGTCAGATTAGTATATAGCATTGTCGTCTCACGTCCGGTGCAATTGCCGCAGGTTTTTCTCGCATTGTACTCCACGGTGGTTGGGCGGAGTTAGATTATTCCGCAGCTGGTAGGCAAGGTTTGGGAGTATACAACAGCAGCGAATGGGCTGTTTACAGTGACCACGCAAATCCACAATTCGGGCACTTTTCTATTAACCCACTTTTCTATAAACCTGTAGAACAGAAAGGGAAATGTGTCTTTTGGGTATGAACATATGTAAGTTCATCCATAGGGTGCGCTGTCCCCATACTATGCCTGTGGATCAGTTAACAGCGTAACGCAATTTGTTCAGAATAACCGCCACCCACTAGCTTGGAGTGAGTTTCAGTCAGGGACATTTCTGGCAGGCAGCCATTCTTGAGCTTGACAATGTGAGCAAATCTGGACTACAGCTCAGCTATACCTACATGTGCATGCACATTTCATGTGCTGCCGGAGTTGGGTGGAGAAAGATCAGTGTATTAAAAAATGAAAGCACAAAAGTTGAGCAAAGAATAAAAGGCCGCATGACACTTTCGGTATCGTCTACCAGAAAGATGACTACGAGGTGGGGCGTGACATGCTTCTAGCTATGTCGCCTACTGCAGGCTATAGGGGTCCCAGATCCCTTGTCTTTCCTGTCTTGGAACTTGACGACACACCCCCAGGAGAATATGTTCATTGATCTCTACGTGGCGGCTTGTTGACAAACGGGGGTGCACTTCTTGCTCGTAAATGTGTTCACCGGCTTACTCGGGAGCTGGCGCGGGTGCAGGAGCAAGAATCGGGGGCGCAGTGACCTCGGTTGAGGCATCAATGGTCTGGAGAACCTTCGGGCTGACCGGAGTGCCCAGGTTCTGCTTCAGGGTGTTGTTGAAGGGAGGCACATCCTCCTTGGGCACCCTCACCGGTGTTCCGAGCTCAACCACGCCCTCCTCGTCGCACACGTCGCTGATGTCCTCGTAGTTCATCTCGAAGGCACCGGCCGTAGTTTCATCTGCCTCGTAGAACAGAACAAAGGTCCCTGTGGCCTCACCGTTCTCGAGGGCAAGACCCTGAGCCGTCCACGCTGCGATGCCACTCTGTGCCGCCAGGCAGTCGATGAGTGACTGCGCAACTGCCGAATAATCATCGAGGTCCTCCTCCTCCACAAGCAGCGAGCGGCGGCGGCCAGCGACGGGAGGCAGGGCGTTGACGTCGATGGCGCCGTTCACGTTGACCTGGCCGGGCAGGCACGCCAAGATGGCGCTCGGGCCGTCGTCCGGCGTCATCCGCAGGTTGTCCTCCAGCACGCTCTTGTTGCCGAGGTCCCAGTTCACGGGGTGGTACGCGCCGGCGACGTTCGTCTCGACCTGGGTCACGACAAAGCCGCACACGGTGCCGGCTGCGAAGCCCGCAAACTGCTCCGAGGTGCCCAGCACGAAGACGGTAAAGCTCTTCAGGCCGCCGGTGATCTGCAGACCCTCCGCGGTCGCGTCGACGCGGCGAAGGCCCAGCGCGTTGGTGACGCAGAACAGGTAGTTGTTTATGTCGCCGAGCTCCTTGTCCTTGGGCAGGGCGCCGCCGCCGCAGGTATTAGCGGGGCGGTCGAGCAGGTGCCTGCGGCCTAAGGCCGGGTCCCTGGCGACAAAGGCGAGAATGGTCTCGGCGGTATCCGAGGTTGCCTCGGAGGAGGAGCCGGTGGAAGCCGCTGCTGAGGAGGACCCGGTGGAGGTCTCGGAGGAGGAGCCGGTAGACGAAGAAGAGCTGGCGTCAGCCGGAAGCACGCGAGCGGTAGCCAGCAGCACCGCAAGGAAGGCCGCGACGTACATGTTGGTATTCATGGCTCCCTGGCGTACAGCGGCGGGTAGGTACAGCGTCAGTAGGTCGCCATGCTGGCGGTCGGGCAGGGGCGAAGGGCTCTTTGATCGGGTCAGTTCGGTCGGTTCGTGGTGGACATAACCGTCGCCTGCGCGAAGACGCGCCGAGAGGGCTGCCTCGGGATCGATGGTGACGAGGGAGCGCTTGGCACGGGCAGAAAGCGCCGATACTGTGTGCCTCTCGGTACTGAGTGGACGAGTGGGCCGGGGTTTGTGCGTGTAGTGAGGGGGGGGGGGGGGGGGGGGGGGGGAGCGGGTAGCACTACGTAGTCCCAGGCACGCCAGTCGCGACAGAGGACAGAGCGGCAGCAGGGGGGAGAGAGGACAGACAAATACTCCGTGCACTAAGCTATAGATTATTGTCCTTCCTTCTGCTTCCTATGCAGAGCGACCGCCACACCACTGGCGCGAGGCCCGGCCTCCTTGTTTGTGGGGGTGGGGTGGGGTGGGGGGTGGGGGGGGTGTCGTGGAGGGGAGTTGCAAGTGGAACGGGGTCGTTACGACATTTTACTAGCTGAGTAGATTTATAGATAGATCAGTGACACAATGGCATGACACGCCGACTGGGACGCCGGCAGCCGGACACGGGAACCGACAACGACGAGAGGGCACTGCACATGGTCGGGGAGCACGTGGAGGACATGCCTATATCTCCATAAATGGGGATGGCAGGTGGGGCGGTAAGGTACCTGCTGCGGTCCCAGAGGTCGCCGGCGGGAGAGGGAATGGGGAGTCCGTATGACGCACAGCCGGGAATAAGAGAAACACTGACTGCCCAGTGGCGGCCCCCAGCTATTTGTATAATTTGGGTCGTCGTCCTCATCAGTCCTGTCGCAGTCACAACCGACTCGGCCGACCTGTACCAGTAGCTGTCAACTACCCAATGTTGAAGGCTCCTCCATGGTACAGACTACAGTCGCTAGTCGCTATGTCCTTGTTCGAGCAGTCTTGATTTCATTATTATGTACACTTTAATTACATAAGGGCTTTCATTATTATGTACGTAAGGATTAGTCGCTATAGAGCGATTCGAATTGTATACTCGCTACACGTAGGGCATAACAGTATACAACGACTTCCAGGGAAAAATCATCAGAGTACGGTAATACAGTGACATATTATGCGGTAATGTATTATAATGTATATTATACCGGTACCCGTACGTGATGCGTAAAGGTAAACCGTGGTCGTCGATGCACGTAGCGACTATCTGACAGTCATTACAGCGACTAACGACTGTGTGTATCGAATATCGTGACATTGTAATATATAATATTAGCTAGCTGGAAAAGGGGATCGGGAAACCACCCGATCAGGAGATAGTACTACGGGTATGATACGGGTAAATACTACCACCTGCATACTCGCAGTACCGAACCTGCCAGCATGAATCGGCACCGCGCATGATGAGCGTGCATCGTCGTCAGTAATACGGGTAGGTACTTTTAGTAATCGTACGGGCTAACTATCAGCCGGATTTCTGGATTTCTGTGTAGATTTCTGTGTGGATTTCTTGAATGTTGCGTCTAGCACATGTAATCCTTTAACTATAATTCTTTACATGAGCCAGCAGCAGAAGGCGATATCGGAAATCACCAAAATAAAAGGCAATCAGAAAGATCCTTTAACTATCAGCCGGAGCAACCCGCACGGTCGACGTGACACCCATGCTCTACCTTTGCGGGGCACATTTGGCCACAACTTCGGTCTAGAGGTGGTGGTCCTGGCGGTTTTCACCTTCGGGTCGGTCGGGTTTAAAATGATGGGTCGTTTCAAAGTTGAGTCTGGTTTTGCCAAAAAGGTCGCGCAGGCTCTTGACAGTTTTACACGGTCAAGAGCCGTTTCAATCATGCATTCGAGTCTGGTTTTGCCAAAAAAGGGTGCGGAGGCTGTTTTACACGGAAAAGCGCCATTTTATGGCTAGGAAGGTTCAGCGAAAGGGGAGGGAATGTCGGAGGAGGGGCCCGCAGGCGGAGGCGGAAAACGGGAGGGCGCTGCCGAAGGCAGCGAGCTGGAAGATGGCAGACGAGCTGCTGGTGGCTGTCCTAAGTAGCTCCCCGGCCGGGAGCGCACGGCTCGCGGGCGATGGGGTAGCCCGTACCAAAACCCGATGGTAACGGGTCGAAACCACTACAGACCGTACGGGTCGCACTAGGACAGCTATAGTCCGTTAGGAAACCCCATAAACACGTTTAGATCATTTCAATCATGCATTCGAGTCTGGTTTTGCCAGTTTACACGCGGTTCGTTTACGACTGCGAGCGTGGGCGTGCCGACCAGACGAAGGCGGAAGATGTCTTGAGTTGTAGAGGGTCTCGCGCCAAGAGAACCTCGATCGAGGCACAGGCGCATCAGACGCGGGCGGGAGATGTTGACGCCGGCATGACATAGGCCGGACGTGTCGCGGAATTAAGGCGCCGTCTCCCGACGGCGCCCTATAGCATTGGTTGCGCGCCATGGTGGCGTGCGGCACGAGCGGGAACCGCAGGCCAGTAGAAGCAGCAGGGGTAGCAAAGCCCAAGTTGGCGACGAGCGCCGAGCAAACCAGCGGCACAGGCACGAGTAGGACGAGTACAGCTGCGCGCACGAGCGCGCGAGCGCGCCGAGTACAGTCAGGTGAAGTACTGGTGCACTGTACCCGACGCGATGATAACTCGTACCTTGTACCTGTACTGGCGATGCACGTTACGAGGGGTGGACACGCAACAACTCGCGATGACAGCGACGTACTGCTGCTGTCATCACCAGCGGTGGTTGTTTCGCCCCCTTGCGCGGAGAGCGGCGGGTGAAACGCACAACGCTGAGGGCGCGGGAATGTGGGACCCACTCGTCGAAACGGGGTCCGCCTAACCGCGTTTAACGACTACCACGCGCGATTAGTCGCCTGTATATATCGCGCCTAACGTTAGGCGTCACAGTACTTTAAACTTGGCGGTAAGGATGAGTACGGCAGCAGAGCCCTGCATCAAAGTACTATAGCGAGTAGCGGGGACTCGGTAGTCACGAGTGCACAAAGTACGACACGAGTACACGAGTCACTGTACTTTACGGGAATCGCCGCCCTTCATATCTGCTATTAGGCGCGCGCCTCCTCACGAGTACGCGCGGAAGATACCCGCGTGATGACGAGTGATGATGACGAGCAGGCGGGGCACTAGGGTACTGGTCGATACACAACAAAGGCTCCAAAAATGCATTACACGGTAGTCACGGTTGGTTTTGTGATTTAATAAAGGTGAGGTGCCAGGCTGGATCAGCGGCCAATGAGCGTCGAGCTTCGGGGTGTGGTTAAGCGGACTTGGGCGCGCCTACTCCTAGCTGGCAAATTTAACGTCAAGGCACCGGATATTTTCGGATTTATGGCGGAGGGGTCGGCAACTGCATAAAGTATTAGAGAAATACTAGAAATTTAATTACAATCGGTCTACTACCGCCCCCGGCCCGTGCCCGCCCCCCCTGGCCTGCGGCCGGCTGGCTCCGCTGCCGCCGGCCTCTTCCTGGCGCCGGCACGTGGTGTTATGCCCGCTGTCGGCTCGGGTGCTGACTGCCCCTTGTTTCCCGCAGATACTTCTGCGGGCATGCTATTCATGGCAGCTGCTGCCATCTGCTGCGCCCCGCGGCTAGGGAGCTTGTTTGACGGGGCTGGCATGATGCCGCCGCGCGCTCCCGTTGCGCTTGCTTCCTCTGGCGTCCAGCCTGCATCCTCGCAGTAGCGTCCTGTAGCGCCGGGGATCTAGCCGCACGGGGAACATGAGCTCGTCCAGCGAGCGGGCGAGGGGGGCTGTAGCCGGTAGACAGGTCTTGCACCGGAGCGCCGTTCTGGTCGATTCCGGACTGCGGTAGTGATGAAAGAAAAAAACACTTAGTCGCCGACACTCGGGCAGCGACAACATCAGCAGCTACACGATGAGCAGGCAAACCGGCCGGCAAGCGCACCTTTGCACTGGGGACGCAAAGAACCCTTGCTGCGTGCGTCGGCTTCATCGATTTAAGCAAGGCAGCTTGCTCCTCCTCCACGGTCAATTAGGGTGGGCAGACGGGCCGTTCAGCTTGACCAGTCAAAAACGCTCGACGTGTCATCGGCGCTGACTGTCGTGAGGTAGTAGCGCAGGGGCGGGCCGCGCGGGACAGGCGGGGGCTCGCGTGCTCCTCTCGGCAGCATGATATCTTCCCACGACGCGTCATCCGTCCCGGCAGCGGCATGGAAGGTGCTGACGGAGGCCATGGTGGCACGGGGGCGAGCAGGGCGATATACTCTTCATGAGAAGCGGTCAGCATAAATAGATAATCCTTAGGCGAAGCAGCGAGCGAGGAAGTGCCGAAGAGTGAAAGTGCGCGCGCGGCTGGTGGCTAATCACGTACTTTATATCATTGCATCAGTCTCGAGTGGTAATGGTACCTCGGTACCCGGGGCGTCACAACAACATTATCAATGACACTACGATGCTTCTGCTGTTGTATGTAATGCACAACGTGTTTCACATTAATCTTATTGCTGAACAGATTACATGCATATCAACATACATACCACAAATGACATGAAATCCACAAAAGTACAGATGTGTATAACGGCAAAGACAAATGCAAGCTTTTGTGTCAACATCGGTTGACAATACCTGCTCGCGACGATACCGCAGCACACCGCGGCATCCATGCGTAACATTGACCCATGTTGTCAGTATCAGAAAAAATATGTTGTGAGTGTGTCAGGAAAATTAGTGAAGCAGGCATGTTCAAGCATAATGCAGATTGGCCATGTTTCGTAACATAGTATTGCTTAACATTACATTTGGAAACCCCAGACCCAACCGACGCCTATATGTATCATGCGCCTGCCATACTACGCAACTGCTCCCGCAACATATGGATATGCTCAATTCACACACGCCACGGTTGCTGCGTATATGCTACTACTGCATGGCATCAACACCGCCATCATCCTCATCGAGGGCGGCGATGTCGTAGGCATGGGAGTGCTTGAAGTAGGAGCACCACCCGTGCCGGGCTGTACTATCAGCATCAGCGCAAAGTGCAGGAAAGCAACAACATGTAAGACGCTTCAGCAATAATACCAAACACAGGTGGCCCATCACCTGATCATCTGCCTCGGCACAGCGTCACCAGCGGCCCTTTGCCGCCGCCTCCTGCCGGCAATGCTGATGGCCTCTGTCCATGTATATGAGACAAGTCTGCCATGCACAATCCTGGGCGGGAAGACAAGGTCCTGCTATAAGACAGTGTTGATCGGGCCCTCCCACACTCCCGTGCTCATAGGCGTTGATAGCACGCATCTCCAACTGCAAACACAATGGGACGTGAGGTCATCGCGCTGTTTTTGAGGTGGCGCTCAGCGACAACCAAATAAGTTACCTTGACCTACAAGCTACGGGCAGCTACGGAGGTATTCTTCGCAGCCTTCATGGACATCGCGGCAGCAAAGGACATCACTCCGTGCATGAAGTTGCATGACGGCAATTTCCCGATGGATAAAGTGCATGGCAACCTTGACACACTTAGTGCTCAGTGCATGGAGCACTGCAAACATGGAGATCAAGGAGGGCTCCGCAACGGCAGCAACCAACAGCCCCAGCACCTGCTCAAGTCCGGCAAGGTGATGCTCTCCAGGACTGGCCAAGTCACGCTCATAAATAAATTAAAAAACTCGCTCACCCACCTGTTCAGCCACCCACCCGCCGCTATGAGGACCTCCGTCACCGAAGGCGCTCGTGTATCAGCCCGCCGAGGGCCCATGCTACCCCTGAGTGGCGACCAGCGTCGGTGCCAGCGTGCTCGGCTGTTCGGCAACGTTACTGAGTCCGTCAGCGAGGGCAAATGGATGGTCCGCTGGGACAACGCCCCGGCCGACGTCCAAGAGTCCGGCCAGGCACTCCGCTGCGAGCAAGCTACTGCTGGTCGCACCCCTCCCTCGGCTGCCTCTACGCCACGAGGTCAAGGGTCTGCCGTCGGCCCTTTCGTGCCGCCCCGCCCTGCCGCTGCTGCTGATGCGAGTGCGAAGGCACTGGGTGGCAGTCGTGGAACGATCGTTACAGGCAGTGTCGTTTCCGACACCGGCACCCCCACCGAAATCCCATCCATCCCTGCGACCTCTTCTCCAGCCTCTATCCTAGCGACCCAGCCCCTGCCTGCCGACAACCTTGACATGCCTGCCGAGTCACAAGACAGCCAGCCAGGCGTCGAACTCGCCAAGGAGCTGGGCGATAGCTCCGGGGACGAGGAGGCGCCAGAGCAATATGTCGGCGGCGCCTCACCCGACGACGGCCACAAGGATGCCGCCTGGATCTGCCCCGCTCCTGGCACCACCGTCGTCCTGAAGCAAGGCAGCAAGATTGCAACTTGGCCAGTGTTTAACTTAGACAGCGCTGAGGAGATGGCCAAGATGCGAGACACTACTGCCCAGCGAGAGGCAGCTCGTACCTTGCCAGTTGGGTTGCGAGATGGGCTGCCCATTGGCGTTGGCAGCGTCGACTTGGTTCAGCTCTGGGTTATGATGTACCATGCGACCTGTCTGCCGACCTGGAGAAGGTCAATGCTGCTGGCCTGCGCCGTTCATCAACACAAAAGCTGATCAGCATGCATGAGTATGTGAGGTTCTGGGAGCTGGTCATCGACGGCGCGCTGTACTCTCAGCAAGGCAGAAATCTGTGGGCTACCAACATCACGTTTGATGGCCTTCGTGACCAGCCTAACTTCCAGCGCTACATGCCCCTTCACCGTTTCAAGTATATCCGGTCGCTAATCAAGTATGCTAAGGCTGACCTCGACTCTACTGTGAGGGATCCTTGGGCGTGGTTCGCCGTGCTGCAACCGAGTTCAACGCCAACAGCGCGACTATCCTGAACGCCGGGATCCTTGCTACTATGGATGAGAGCATGTCCGCCTACCAGCCCAGGGCAACCAAGCTGGGCGGCCTCCCCAACCTGAGCTTCATCTACCGGAAGCCCAAGCCGCTGGGCACTGAGATGAAGACAGTATGTGACTGCAACACCGGTGTGATGACCTACATCGAGATCCCGGAGGGGAGGGACCCTATGCGTGTGAAGCCGCATGCTGCTGAGCACGGTGTGACTACCGCTTGTGTGATGCGCATGGCTGAGACCTGCACCAGCGCCGACTCTACCCTGCTGGGCGATGCGTGGTTCGGGTCTGTGAAGGTATGAACCTCGTCCTTTTACCTCGTGCGTTTATCATGCTGTGATGGGCAAATGCAATTACTAATGTTTCTTACCTGCTATGCCGTCCCCCAAGCCGCTGTCCAGGTGGGCAAGATGGGCCGCCACTTCATCGGCGTCGTCAAGACTGGCCATGGTCTGTTCCCAAAGGCCTTCCTGAAGAGCCACCTGACATCAGCACCGGCAGGCAGCAGGGTTGCTCTCTCAGCGATAGTGGATGGTGTGGATCTCATGGCAGTGGGCTACAAGTACAACATGAGGAAGGTGTTGTTCTTAGTGGCCACAGCTGGTGCCAGCCCCCTGGAGGATGGCAACCCCTACATGCAGCGCTGGGCGGACGACTTCGGCAACACCGTCACTCGGAGCATCCCCCGCCCATATGTGCTGTCCAGCTACTTTGAGCGCAGCCCCCGCGTCGACAACCACAACCAGTCGCGCCAGCATGATCTCGCGCTGGAGGAGGCCTGGAATACCCAGGACTGCTGGTTCCGACTCGCGACTACCCTCTGTGGCATCGTCACCACCGACTGCTGGAAGATCACCAAGTTCCACGTCCCGTATGCCCACCCCTACGCCAGCATGACTATCAAGGACTTCTCGGAGCTGATGGCGAAGGCCCTCATTTACAACGGGCTGGATGGCGACCTGGCGCCATCCCGTCCCCCCGGCCACCGCCTCGCCATCGCGCCCAAGCGCTACCTGGACACCACCGACCAGCACACCCCTGGCAACCACGGGCGATACGCGAACGGCCGCAGCAAGCAGTCGAGGTGCTGCCGTTGCTACCGTGACGAGGGCGAGGAGCACTGGAGCTCGTTCTAATGCGTGCATTGCGGCATCACCTTGTGCGTGCCCAGCTCGGTGCACAGCCGGGACTGCTGGGAGCACCACCTCCACTGCGACGAGACCGCCATCCGCCGCATGAAGCACGCCCGCGCCGGCTAGGGCGGCACACCCCAAGTCCGCCGCCCCGGCTACCGCCTGTAGACTCCCATCCCCGTAGTTGACCCGGGCCACTGGCCGCGGGATGGTGTATGAGCTTATATCCCGCCAGTTGAGCTGGCTGATGTGGTGGGCGGGTATGCTCTGTAGGTCCCGCCCGCAGCGCCCTCTTAGCGGGTACCGAGCGCCCTCGCGCGCCCGTGTAGCGGGTACTCGAGGGGCGAAAAGTGCGCATAGGGACTCATACCACGTACCGTTAGCGTACGGGTACTGCCATGGCAGTCATGGCTCGGCGCGGGTACTCGCGACCACCGCCGGATAGGCGGAGATAAGAGGATATAGGCGCGGTAAGGCGCGGGGTGATACAGAATACAGTAATCGTACAGTAAAATTGAGTACGGATACAGTACAAGTACCGTGTTAGTCGCGGTTAGGCGGACCCCGTTTCGACGAGTGCCCTGTGTGGTCGCGCCGTACCGGCTCAGGTGTGTCGGGGTCGGTTGTCGGCGACGTCGCAGAAGACCCGCCGACTCGGTTAGCTGTCGCCGTGGGTCTTTCTTCGTGGAGAGCGGTGAGCCGACCGCCGTTGCTGCACCAGCGACGGCTGCTGACCAACCCACAAAGCGCATGCTTAGGATGATGCCACGAAACGCACAAGTCGCGTTAGGTGGCGGAGCTGTCCCCCGGTGGGCAGCTCGTGTTGTCACAGATGCGTTGCCGTGACGTTGGAAGCGGGTTGGCCGGCGTAGAGGCCCTTGTAGCCTATGCCGGCCCGTAACGATGCCAATGATGTCGGGGCGAGGGTGACGACGAGGCGGCCGCTGCTGCTGCACTAGCGACGGCCGCCGAAGTCCCAAACCCAGAGTTGGCCAAGGGTAGTTACGTACACCACGAGACGCCAGGCACGCCAGGTGGTAGAGCTGCCCCCCGGCGGTCAACTGCAGGTTGTCGTGGTCCTTGTGACGACGACGTTGGAGTAGGAGACGTCGGAGACGCATCGGCACGGGCCGCACAAAGGCCTCCCACTGCGACCACAGCAAACGTTGCTGAAGCTTGATTGGGGCGAGGGCAACGAGCCCTCTCAAAACACCGGCGCATGAGCGGCGCCACCCATGTAACATGCCAATTACGCGAGTAGTTCCAGAAAACCACAGCATGTAACGACCGTTGATGCCACGGCGCCCTGCTGCGAGGACACGCGGACTGGGTTGTAGTGTCTTGCGGGACAACAAATGGTCGCCCCGACGACACGGACGTCCTCCTCCGTCCGCGCCGATTTGTTGCGATGGGCGTAGTTGTCGTCGTTGACAACCGTGACGAGCAGCGGCCAAGGTGCCGAGCGCGTCCACCTCACCTAAACCTCAAGAGTTGACTACTGCGAGAGGGTGCTCCACTGCGGGAGCCCCGAAGGCCTGTATTGCGACTCGACTTCGGGTGTTGAGGTTTAAACCCCCCCAACGGGGACCCCCCAGCTCCAATTCCTTGCCGTGCGCATCGCCATCCGAAAAACGTCCCAGCTGCAAAGCCAGGGCAAAAACGGAAAACGACCTCGGGCGCACGAGTAGGGAAAACCACACTACCGAGGGGCTGTCTGTCGCTGCCTGATGTTGTAACGCATGTGCGCGGCACGACGACTCACTACCGGGTGGATGAACCTCGGTGCGGACTTGTTCAGCCTCAGTGACCCTCGCGCGCACAAGTACGCGAAGCCGCTGCCGAAGGCAGCGAGCTGGAAGATGGCAGACGAGCTGCTGGTGGCTGTCCTAAGTAGCTCCCCGGCCGGGAGCGCACGGCTCGCGGGCGATGGGGTAGCCCGTACCAAAACCCGATGGTAACGGGTCGAAACCACTACAGACCGTACGGGTCGCACTAGGACAGCTATAGTCCGTTAGGAAACCCCATAAACACGTTTAGATCAAAATTCGCAGGAAGGTAAAGTGAAAAGCTTTGAGGGGAAACGGAGTCAGGGAGGGCGCTGCGTGTAACGCAGCGAAAATTGGAAGATGGCTGGCTCAGCTTTTATGGCTGCTTTTATGTCTACTCGTGCTGCACCCAAAAAGGGCGCAACGACAGGTACCTAGTTCCCGTACCACTGAGCAGCACTTGTAGCTGAAAAGCGGTTAGGTCAAGGGAGGAAACCCCATAAACTAGTTTAGATCATTTCAAAGTTGAGTCTAGTTTTGCTAGTTATGAGCGAAAGGAGAGAGCGGTGGATTGACGGAGAAGGGGTAGTGCGCCAGGTCATGAAGGAGGCACCGGGAAGGCCACCGCTACGGAGTCCTGTTGGACTTGCTTTGGAAGTGGCGGAGGGGGGCGATGTGGCCAAAGAAGAACCATGCGCCAGGTGAAGGAAGAACGTTGGGGTCGATGTTGTCCATAACGACGTCGGAGTTAGTGGCCCAGCCGCCTTGGTAGCGAATGTGGGACAATGTATGGTACTCCGATGGCGTTGGCCGCAGACGCTGCTCCCTTGCGAAGGTTGTGTGAGGTCCAGGAAGTGCCGGCGGGAGGGGCAACACCGACAAGACGGACGGTTGTAGACAACCAGTCCGACATTGTAGCGGCAGTAGAAGGTTTTGACTGCTCGCTCGGGGTGACCGCCCAGAAGTTTGTTTTAGCCAAGGCAACCAGGGTGACAGACTGTACGTTGTCGATGAAGTGGTGTAGGAGACGTGCAACTCGGGGGTGCTCTGACACCGAAAGGAGAAGCACGCGCAGGTCGTCGGGTCCCCGCCGTCGGCCAGCGCGGCCTTTCTCGCGGTACATTTGCAGGGTAATGTTGTAATCGTCGACATGCACATCCCGCACTCGCCAAGAGACGCCAGTAAGTCCTCTGGCAAAGAACGTAAAGTTGACAACCGAGGCCACGCGGGCTCGCTCGGAAGTTGTGTTGGTACTCTGGGGTCGGAGCAGACATAATGAGCTCGGCCTTTGTGACAAAGCGGTAAGCTACATCAGCAGGCGGAGGAACTCGCAAAGAGGCGGCTTCCACACGGCGCTGCCGCAGCATCAGCCCACGCCTTGCCGAAGTGAGGTGTAGGCTGTCCTTGGCGATTGGGTCGAGGTTGTGCAGCTCGAAGAACGCGTTGATTGCACATGTAGGGTTGCAGTGACTTAGCTCCAATGCGCCCTCGCTCACCAATCCAGGCAACGTACCGGACGACAGTAGCAGTGGTCGCCTCCATCGGGCTGATGTTCTCGGAGTCGTGGCAGAACTCCGCGAACTGAGACAATCTGCATGCCTGCGTAGCGCTTGAGTGTCTGAGCGGTGAGGGAGCTGGAGAGCAGGTCGAGTGTCCGCTGTCCTAGCTCGTCTGAGCCGAAAGCATCCTGCAGTCGAGATCGCAGTGAAGCAGCTCAGGGAGCGATAGCTTCGGGCTCGTCAATTACGTAAGTGCGTCGTTTTACCGACAGAGTTCCAGAGGTGCGACTACTGTTTGCAAAGTACTCGGCAACATCGGTTAGGTTCCCGGCGGTTGGCCGGTAGTTGCTAGACGGGTTTGCAGGAGCACAAGTACGGGTTTGCGGGGCTAGGTTCAGGTAGGAGGGCAGCCCCGCGCGCCCTTCGCTCTCGTAGCGCATGTCACGCGCGTAACGTACACGTTGTTGCGAACCAGTTGTAACACGCAGTGCAACAACCGTTGGACGCGGTGATGGAATGGTACGGGAGGCGGTTGGTTGAGCCGCCATGTGCAGGTGTGCGGATGGTTGAGCCGAACTCGGCCGTAGCTGTAAGAAGCGCCGCACCGAGGAAGGTCTAAATGAAGTCTGTAAGGTGGGGGGTCAGGTCCTGACACAGGGCGCTCATCCTGCCGTTGAGCTGCAAGGGTGCGCTTGCGGCGGTCACCGAAAGCTGGCCTCGCAAAGCTCCAGCAGCTCCGACGAAAGGCGCCCCACACCGTCACTCGTGCTCACCTTCGCGGCCACGCCCGCGTCCACCGCCACGTCCTCGTCCACGTCCGCGACCTGCAGCTGCTGCCGCCACCCGAGCAATAGCGGTTGCTTTGGTGTTGCTTGCCACAGTCGCCTCGAAGACGCGACGCTCATAGTCCCTCATGAAGTCCCCAAAAATCGCGGAACCCAGATGCTCGGAAGCAGGCTGAAAGTGCTGAGCTCGCAACACGTCCAGCACACCTTGGTCACCGTGCACACGCTTGACCTCATTAAGCCTCCGTAGGAAGGCCAAACGAAAGCAAAACGCCTTGTCGATGGCTTCGGCGTGGTTCCGAGCTCTCGCGAGGTAGGGGGTGAAGTCCTGATTTGCAGCAGGGACGTAGGGCAACAGCTCGTCGAGAGCCACGAAAAGTGCGGCCATGTGGGCGCCGAAACATGACATCCATAGATACTCCTCATGGGCCGGCAAGCGCCGGTCATCCTGCTTGAGGTACTCGTTCGTTAGGTCGGTGCTCAGGGGGAAGAGTCCAGGCACTCGGCTGACCGGTCGAACGGCCTCGTAACCAGACTCTGCTCGCTGCAGTAGCTCTGGCACCGCGAGGTAGTCATCCTCGTCACTCACGGATTTTGCTCCGACACGGCCGCTCTGGGCTAGCTTTAGCAAGTCGGGGCACTCTGCGGGGCCCCCGCTGCCTGTCGGCTGTCCCGCGATGCGTTGCCCGGAACCGGAGCCATGTGCCCCATCTATCTCCATCAACAACGCGGTCACGAGCCGTACGTCAGTTGGGCCATCGCTATTGCAAGCTCGCGCAGCAATGTAGACTAGGCCTTCACGTCTGCGTCTAGCGATTCGAGCGTCGGCTCATCGACGGGTTCTTCTCCATCTGGCATGGTAACGCACGGACGAGAATATCACACACGGGTGGTGTGGTCTTGAACAACCTTGGGTGACATTGCTCGCAACATGTTACGAGACAGTTTTAACATCGCTGCGTGTAACGCAGCGAAAACTGGAAGATGGCAGGCTCAGCTATTATGGCTGCTTTTATGTCTACTCGTGATGCACCTAAAAAGGGCGCAACGACAGGTACCTAGTTCCCGTATCATTGAGCAGCACTTGTAGCTGAAAAGCGGTTAGGTCAAGGGAGGAAACCCCATAAACTAGTTTAGATATCAGATCGTTATAAAAAACACGAAACCTACCATCCTACCGTCTTGATAATTACGAGTTGAGTCTCAGTCGGTGAGTTTGTATGTCTGTCTCAGTTTGTCTGTCTGTCGCCGACTTTCGGAACGGTTTCCCATATATTATTACTCATTGTTAAACCCTTTGTCGGCGAAAGACTACCCAGATTGCACGCCGTCAGGCTCATTTCGCAGTTGTCAGCCGGCGACTTTTAGTACATGGCGCAGAAGATCGATACTGCGTAAAGTACGGCGGTCCACGAGTAGTCGCGTTCTGGCGGTTGTTTCTATAATAACACTCGTGTCAGCGCTCCATCCGAGCCACCGGCATGCCCGCCCTTACCCGGTTTTGGGTGGCACGCCTCGTTCCGTCAACATGGCGGAGGCGATTGCGACTGTTGCGGGCGGTAGAGCAGATCGCGGGCGCGGGCGGGGGGCGGCGCGGTCGTGGGCGCGATCGTGGTCGTGATGGCCCTGGGCGTGGCGATCCGGACGAGCCCGCGCCCGCAGAGACAGTCTCGGACAAGGCCCGGCGCCTGGTCAATGCTGAGTTTGACCTGATGCGCGACTTCCTCAAATACCACGCTGTCAGCGATGAGGACGTGGCGAAGCTACTTGTTATCAGGGGTAGGAAGCAACCAAACGAAAAACGATACATACATGGTGTACCGCAAGATCGCGTCACTAATCGGTTGGCCTGAGAGGGCTAGGTTTCCTGCAGCTGTTGAAGCTGCAATCAAGGCCGCGTACCCAGAGGACGACCCAGCGAACTGACGGTCGGAGACACGCGTGGACCCGCCATCCGTGGCGGGTCCATGCGTGTCTTCGAAACGCAAGTTACGGCGGGGCGTGGCTGCGGGCTGTGTTTGGGGAGGAGGTTGGTCTTGGGTAGTGAGAACCGGCGCTTGCTGACTTGCCGCAGCGGGCGATCTGCTACCGCCAGCGGTGCAACCACCGCTTGCTGGAGGGCCAGACGCAGTTGCAGGGGGAGACAGAGAGGCGACCTCCGCAGTTGTCTACATGAGGGGTGCCGCAGGAACGGGGCTGGTCCGGAGCCGTTCGGCTCCGGCAGGGACGGCGGGGTCGGGCGAACTGAGGGCGGCCAAATACGAGAATGGAGCTGCGCCGGCGGCGGGCGCGGGTCAGCGGGCGACTCAGTGGGCGATCCGACCTCCATCGCACCGATCCTCGTTCCAGAGGACCTCAGCTAAGCGTACGTCGGAACAGTGGGGCCGAACCTTTCGCCATGGACCGCGTGCGGGGTAGGAGTGGGTGCGCATGGCGGCGAGAAAGTGAGTTGTCTGTTGCTGCCGCGGGATGATGTCGTCGGCCGGCCCGTTCTCCGCCGTCCGGCGGCCGCTGGGTGCGATACGCATATTGACCTAAAGCCCTCACCGAGCCCGACTTCTGCGACGAGGATTCGGGGCATTCAAGGACAATATGCAGGTGATGTGGCTTGTCAGGGATACTCTCACGATAAATGCGTTGACGGGTTGCCTTTATATCGGGCATGCAATTACAATGATTGTGGGCAGCCCACCACAGACAAAACCGGGTTTTGTTCTACGACAAGGGGTTTAAGTACTTAACTGAGTTTGGTCAGACGACGGACCGAGTTGTGCGGTCAAACGACTACCACCTGGAAAATATAGCACAGTAGCCAGTCAACGGCTTTGTCTAGAATCTTCCAGGACGGGACAGTGAGCAGCGGACTCGCGATCGCATCAGCTCCCGACATGTTTCCCTGCCTACCTGCAGCTACTACTTAGCCAACTGTCTAGACCATAGCGCTCATCCCTTTTCTTGTTGCGCTTCACGCACAAGCAATCGCGCGGCACCTGTGCCGCGAGGGGAAGCGATTCTTGTCGATATTTCCGCCTGCGTTAGCACGACGCCATGCGCACTGCATTGCCAGGGCTCATTATGCCTGACAACTCCGGTGACGCCCCTAGTGGCCTGGCCGAAGACCGCATCGCCGCGCTGGAGGCCGGTTTCGCGGGGCTTACGGAGCTTCTTGAAGCCCTACGAGTGACCTTCAGCGGCCTAGTGGTTATACTCCTGCCGAGCCCCGCGCGCCCGCTAGTAGCGCTGCCGCGGCGAGCTCCTAGCACGACGCACCGGCTCGCGCAGAGCAGGTTTCCGTGCCCCAGCCTCCCGCGGTGGCCCTAGTGCTGCTGTCCCTTCCCTAGTCTGGGAGGAGTGGGCCCCGGCTTTACCGTCCAGCCCAGCCTTGGCCTCTCTCCGATTCCCCAGCTGTACGACATCTCATCTGACGAGACGCACCGCCAGCTCATCGCGCGTCGGCACTGGGCCACTTTGGATCAGTACCGCTCTCTATAATGCTTTGGCTTCTACGATGCGGTGGCCCACGCGGCTCTCTGCGAGGCGCTCGCGTCGATTAAGAGAGCGGCGAGCGCGGCGCAGCCCCCTGGTGAGGGAATATATATTTTTTGAGATATAATTTTATACCTTTTGGGATATAAGGCGCGACCACCTGTCGACTGCTACACGTTTTGAGATATAAATATTCATATATATCTCAGAACGACGTGTAATCCTGCTGACCGTATGTCCCCGGGATTATATGTTTTGAGATATAATAGTAATACAGAAGATTCGGCGATACCGGGCAGGTGGCTGGGCGAGGGCGGTGATCGGGCGGTGCTGCGGTAGTCGTCAGCACCTTCGACAATCACTGTGAGACTCAGATGTGACGTAAATGTGCCCTACTGGTGACGAACGACGACATACGGGGACGATACGGGACGGACGAGGGACGTGGATTTCATACCCAGTAGCGACGACTATCGCGCGCGACCTGTAAAGTACTATATGAATTTCTCGTTTCCATAATTTCATCAAATTGATATGCGCACGCGGCCCGCACGCGGGCTGTCGCGGCGTGTCGCCCGGGCTAAGTACATGCGGATGTACGCACTCATTGCACATCGCCGCACATCGCTGCACATCGCTGCACACCGCGGGGTCGCTGGCGTCGCAGTGCGCTACGCTGGCGGGCCGCGCCCCCGGCCCCTGCCAAGGAGTAATCACGATAAGTACTGGCACGGCCGACTCTCGCACAGCAATGGTGCTTAGTTCGCGCGAAGCGTTGCGGCACAGCATGCATGTGCCGGCAGGGTGCCGGGAGTGCTTGGCAAACCCGGATCGCAGGCTGCCGGCATGCGATCATGGCTTGCGCGGCAGTCACGGCGGAGGTGTGGCCGGTGTCGCGGAGGCGCTTTTATTACATTGCTGGGCATCACTTCGCCGTTGTGGGCGGTGCCCACCACGCACAAAACAGCTCCTGCCTAATGTTCTATACATATGAAATTCAGACTGTAGGGGGGCGGCTAGGGCACCTTCGTGAGGTCTGCCACAGTTGGAAGCCGCGCCAAGTGTTCCCTGGAAGCTGTGAGGATACTGTGCCTCCTTGGGCTGACCGTTGGGAAATACCCCTCGCGCCACCTATGAATGGGTTCCATGTGCGCAAGCCTTGGCGGGGAAGTCGCGGTCCACGTCAAAGGGGCATAGGGGAGGAAAGACCCGACGTGATGCGTGCTCCCGGGGATTGCCGCTCTGTCTGTCTCCCACTTGTGGGCTTCCTTTGTGATGTCGGACAAGAACCGGCTGAATCTGTCCGTCTGAATCCATGTGTGGGTGAGGGCTTCTTGCACCACGCGTGCGGTCAGCCGCATGAGTTGGAACAGCGGGAACTGCTCCGTGTGGGCCCCAGTGAGGAGAGGCTCCATAGCCCCGTCGTCATCGTTATCGACGAGTACAGCGGCCTGCTTCGCAGCGATCTCGAGCATATCCTCGGCGCCTTGCAGCCACACCGAATCCGAACCGCGGAGGTATTTGAGACGCGTATCAGCGTCGACGATGTCCCCGTCCAGATCGGGCTGATCAAGCAGGAAGAGCTTGTACTGGGCGAGCGCGTCCGCGCCGACATCTAGCAAAGTGTGCCAGTGCCAAGCGTGGCGAAGGGAGCGGTAGAGGGCCGGGTTGCTGGACTGGGTGGGAGTCCAGCCGCCTGGGAGATGGATGTATTCCCCTCTCATGTCCTCGTCGGTGAGTCTATTTTGTAGCGTGTTCTCCTCCACGCTCGCGTATGCTAGTTGGGTGCGTGTACATCGCTCCACCATCCTGGCCCTTTTCTGGGGTGTCATCGATAGTGCCATGGTGGGTGGCGCAACCGGTGACCCTTCGTCGCCTCTTGTGATTGATATCCTTGCGAAGCAGGCGGCGTCGCGCGTCCGTACCGTCGCGGCGCTGCTGCGCGATATACATATCGGGGAGTGGGCAAGTGCTGCCGTCGCTAGGTGTGCGTGAACATAAAGATAAGCGGCGATATACACCCGATATTAGCCCGGTGTATTGACGCTTATTTGCGTAGTCGCAGCGCGAGTAGTAGTACGATGTATCGGTGCAGTCCCGGGCGCGCGCCCCCACGACGTGTGCGGCACGTTGTGTGCGGCGATGTGCGGCACGTTGTGCGTCACGTTGTGTGCGGCGATGTGCGGCACGACTGACGGAGGTGTGGGCGGATGTAGGTGGTCCGGTAGCTTTGGTGGCTGGTAGGCGGTAGGTGGTGTTCGTAGGTGCGCGTTTTAATGCAGCCGCCCTAACTGCTGATGATTGTGTAACGCCCCAGCACGCGCATGAAGTACGGGGTCGCCTCACGGTCACCGCCGCTCACCGCTGAATCAAGTAAGCGCGGACAGCCGCGCACTCGCATCTGTGCTCCCTGCCGGTGGTGGGCTACATCCACCCCAACTCTCAACCCCCCCCCCCCCCCACCCCCCCCCCCCCCCCGCGCGCGCGCGGCAGCAGGCATGCCGGGAGAGGGATGGATATCGAGTGTGTCGAAGGATGGCGTGTACGCATGCAAGCACTGCGAGGGCATCGTGACGGGCAGTAGTGAAAGGGTGGCGCGAGGCCGGCACTTCCGAAAATTCCCGAAGTGTAGCCACTCGTTGAAGCGTGCGGCTAAGTTGCGCCACGTGGCCGCCTTACAACAAGCAGAAGCAGCAGCGGCAGCAGCAGCAGCAGCAGCAGCGGCAGGGGCGGCAGCAGGAGTAGTTGCAGCCGTCGGAAACGCCCCGCCGGCGCCGGTCTCGGAGGACGATGTGATGGGCGTGGGGGAGGACCCCGTTGGCGAAAACGGTATTTACATCGACGCGCCTGCGTGGCCGCCGGCGGGCGTGGAAGCCGCCGATGAGGGCGTGATACGGGAAGGCGATCCCGGTGACTTCTACATGAAGGTCATCGCCAAGAAGTTCCGGGGAGTATGGCACTACGGCGTGATAACCGGCGTTGTTACCGAGTGGGTGTTGGAGGACTACGGCGGGGCGACCCAGTGGCGCGCTGTTTTTGAGGACGGTGACACTGTGGACCTTCTGCGTTCAGAGGTGAGTGGGCCCGGCCTGTGTGCTGGTGGCACCACTCACCTGCGGTTGTATGGAATCACACGCACCCGCCCGGTCGGCGTGGCAGGTTGTGGAGGCTATGGCGGCTGCCCAGGAGCACCCCCCTGTGGATGCGGACGGGGAGGCTCGCTTGGTAACCGTCCCTGAAGGCGATGACCAGTCCAGTGAATCCGAAGAGGAGGGTTGTGAAGGGGGGGGGGACGCGGCTGGCGCCGGGTGGACGAGCGATGAGGAGGAGGAGGAGGAGGAGGCGCACCTCCGGGCGTGGGAGTCTGCGGCTGTGCCGGGGTCCGAGACGAATGCCCTCACGTTTGCAGTCATGAAGTGCTCGGCCCAGGTGAAGAGCAAGAATTCCAACAACTCCGCTGACAGCGAGTGGCAGCTGTTGCATGACATCATGCCCGCCGGCTTCACCTGGGGTGGGATGGCCGTGCCACGCAGCCACAAGGCGATGCGGAAGTTCCTGCGGGTACGGCCGGGATGTGCCTGGGTGCGTGCTTGACGCGGCGCGTCTTGGGGTGTCAGGCCCCTCACGCTCCTCGCCTCCCGATGCATGCAGGTGCCTGATACATCCAGATATGTCCGGCACATGTGCCCCAAGGGGTGCGTGGTGTTCAGCGGGGCGCCCGGGAAGGCTGCCGAATGGGCGAACCTCCCCGACCAGCACTGCCCGGAGTGCAATGCCGACAGGTTTATCCGCACGCCGCAGTCCCTAAAGCTCACGGCTGCACGGGTTTGGTACGTCTTGAGCGTGGTGGACATCATCAAGGGCTGGTTCCGAGACCCTGTGTGGTACGCTTGCTAGAAGAAGGGGACGGACGTGTCTATCAACGCCTTCCGCGCCTCGTCGGAGGCGGAGCGCCTGAATGAAGGCGGGCACGGCACCGGCCTCGCTGCGGGAGACTTCCTCCATGCCGACAACGGGATCTACACACTCACCGATGATGGCTTCCTGTCGCACCTTCGGGCCACCCAGTCCGTCACCGGGGTTGGGATCAGGTGTGAGGACATGCCGTCCCACATGCTGACCTCCAGGAGCAACTAGCACCCAGTCGCACTCATTGGCCCCCCGGAGCCGCCCAACCTGGGCAAAATACTGTTAGAGGTGCTGGACGAGCTCGCGGTGCTTGGCGAGCATGGAGTGAGGGTCACCCCCGCAGACGGGGGGGGACAGTTCGTGCACAAGGTCTTCCTCGGTACGTGGGTGTGTGACGCCCAAGGCAGACGAAAGATCTTTATGCGAGGGGGGCCTAGCCAGCTCAGAGGTTGCCCGTGGTGCCGTCTGGTCAGCGGTGTGGACTGCCCGGACGGCACGAGGAAGGTGGCGCCTGCAGGGTATGCAAAGGACGTCCTCCAGAGGGTGGATGGCGTAGAGAAGCAGCCTGTGCGCACAGGCGCGAGCTGCCTCCTGCTCTCCGGCGACCAGATGCTGGAGCAGATGGGCGTCATCGGCCAGATAGAGGAGGACTTGGCCAAGTCGGACCTCGATGGGGATGAGGACGGCGAACTGAGCCCCGCTGCCCGGCGTGCGTTCACCACAACCCGGCTGGAGCAGGCCAAGCAGAACACTGGCTGCCATGGCGTGTGCCAGGTGCCTGTGGTCCTGGGCTATGTCAGCATGGTCAACCTCTTCCCCCTCGCGCCGGACCACCTGTGCTTTTTGGGCTTGGAAAAGGACTTTTGGAGGAACTTCCTCGACGTGCTGGGCCACGTTGGATTTCGGGCTATGAAGCAGGAAGACCGGCGCAAGGCTTTAGTCCTGATACCCAGCAACTTTGGACGCGGGTTGCGCCCTTCGTTTGCGGTGTCCAAGAAGTCGAAAGAAAAGCCCCCCCCCCCCCCCCCCCCCCAAGGGCGGGGGCGGCGTGGGCGGGCGCGGGGGCGTGACGGCATTCCCCTTCATGACTGCAGGGTCAGGCAAGGTGACGGTGCAATCCGGCTGGGTCATCGAGGACTGCTGGCACCACTCGGAAACGTTTTCCCTTCTTACCGCCGGTCCGCTGTTCGAGGAGGCCCGGGTGAAGGCGATCATGACCGGGAAGGAGCTCGCGTCCCCAGCGGTGATGCGTGCGGTGTCGCAGCTGGGGGTGCTTGGGCACATGTACAAGCGCCTGCAAGGAGCTGTGTGGTTCGTCACGCGGTGGGGGTTGCAGAACGTGGTGACGGAGGAGGACGGCCCTGAGCGCAAGGCGCAGGTGGACGCGCTCACGAGGGAGGGGAGGACTCGATACCTAGCGGACATCACCGTGTATGCCCGCCTGGCTGAGGGAAACGGCTTCGTGTCGCTCCTCGTCTCCAACTTGCACTCGGCGGTGTGCCGCATGATCCACCAGATGTTGGCTTGCGGGCACCCCCTTGCGGAGCTGTGGATGGAGAACCTCATGGGCTTCTTGAAGGCGGGCGCCAAGCGCGTGCTGCCGAAGAATGTCTGCGAGACCATGATGAGGGACCTCCTTTTCGCGCAGCAGATCAACCGCCTGAAGGCGCATCGCCTCTACCGGGAACCCAACCCCAACAAGAAGATCTCTCCCCCCCCCCCCCCCCCCCCCCGCCTCTTGCTGCCTCCTCAGCCACGTGCACCCATACCCACCCACCCACACACACACACACACACACACACACACACACACACACTCACACTCACACTCGCACTCACAGCGCCCCACCCACACACACAAGGGTACATGGCCCCAGACGACGCAGGCCCCGGCGCCGTGGAGACGCCCATCCGGTTGGTTGGGAGCGCATCCGCTGCGTGGGAGCACGCGGTGGACTTCAAGGACCATTTGGAGAAGCTGCTGGACGACGTCCGACGTACGGTGCAGGGCTCGCACTCGTATGCACCCATACTCGCGGGGTGGGGTGCGGTCCTGCCGGGCTGGAGCCCCAGCGGTGGCGCTGGGGGGCTCCTGGCCTACAAGGCGGCGTCGCTTCGCAACGGCGAAAAGCCCCGGCTTCACCGGGGGGGGGAAGACGGGGAGACGTCGAGAGACAACTCCTTCTTTGTGTACAAGATGTTGAAGCAAGTCCCCAACGCCGACCCACCCCCCTACACCACCGAGGAGCTGGAGAGCGAGGAGGAGCTGCCAAGAAACCTGTTGGCGGAGCGCGAAGACGCCAAGTACACCACCATGGTCGCGCGAGCTCAACACTTCTACCTTGCCACGCCACCGCCCCCGCCAGGGGCTGACTCGGACGACAGCCGTGGCAGCGCGCGGCCCATTCGGGCTGCATTGTGTACGGTGTGGACGCCGGAACGAGCCCACACTGCCGTGGGCTTGGACTTGTGGAGAGTGCCGGGCGGCGGCGGTGGATCCGGCGGGGAGGAGGCCCTTGTCCTACTAGATGGTCCGGGCATCCGCAAGGTGGCTGTTCTCATGGCCCCTGCCGACATGTCCTCCGCGAAGGCTGCCGACTTGGGCGTCGACGCCGGGGAGCTGCTGGTGGCGGGGATCCACGCAAGATCGCAGGACGGTGCGCGAGGGGGGGGGGGGGCAGCGGCTGTGGGATAGGCGGCGCAGCGGTTGCTACCGAGGGAGGCTTAGCGTCGTTTGCAGTAGCAAGGCAGCCTTTCCGGTTGCATAGTGTGACGCCGCCTGGATGTAACCAACAGTACGCGCAAAGTGCAAGTGTTACACGCCCGTGTGCCCCACCCAATAACATTGCGCCCGACCTCACTGACGGCATGTCTCGCTCTCCTTCATCTCCTGGGCCGTCCGCCGCCTCACCCTGCGCACCCTACCAGTCGCGCGTGCCTTCTCGGAAGCCTCAGACACGGCGGCGCGAGTCGCGTCGTGGAACGCGTCCCTGGCATGGCGGAACTCCGCTGTCACCGCGGCCGTGGTCGGGCAGGGGACTGCCCGCTGATGGGTCGCCATGCATGGGTACTTGGGGCCGCACAAAGCTGGGGTGCCGTCGCAGCAACACTCCCAGTCCGTCCGTCGGCTGCAGTACACGCATGACGGGCGTCCGGCCAGGACACGCACATGATAGTGCATGTGGCCGCCTCCCGCCACTGCTCGTAGTGCTCCGGTCAACATGGCGACGAGCAAGTCGGCATGTCCCGCAGGTGGCTGCGGGGCGGGTGGCGCGAGCGCAGCCTCGCTCGCCTCGACAACCCCCTCATCCCTATCAGTCGCCTCTACCACGGCCTCCTCCGCCTCCTGATGCGGCGCACCAGGCGCATCGTCGTCGCCTGGCAGGGCGTCCCCCCCCGCAACGGCGCCGTCGGCGGTGGCCGACGCCGTCGTGGCGGGGTGCTGTGAGGAGGTGGCCCTAGACATAGGTGGGGCCGGCACCGCCATGTGTTGCTCCACATGCGGTGCGGTTGCGGTTGCGGTGCGGTTCCTGACCCGACAGCTCCGTCGCACAGGTACCGGCACCGGCACCCCACGCCTGCTGCGCTTACCACCAACCGGCATGTTTCCTTCGGGAGGCGGTTCATCCGCGTCGGAGGTGAGCGGCGGTGCCTGTGTGGGTGTCGATACTGCCCGGCCATTAGGGCTCCCGCCGCATGCCGCTCCGCCGACCCACGCCGCGGCGTGTGCTGCGCCCCGCATAGTCGCCTCGAATATATTATACATGACGCGGGGACGGGGGGGGGGGGGGGGGGGGGGGAGTCGTGCGTTTCGTATATCGGCGGAAGGGCGTGCGAAGCTGCGGCTGGCGAAGGTGGTGGAAGTAAGCGTGGCGGCGTCGGCGGCGTATTACCGTGCGTGCATGCGTGCGCAACCCCGCGGCAGCAAGCGCCGGACTCGGCGTGTGCCGGCGGCAGAGCAACTAACGAAGCCATGGACACGGTACGGGATGCCAAGTTTGGCTAAGCAACTGCCGAGGCTGGCGGCTTAACCCCCATGTCCGGCGGTTGAGGGACGGAAAGTGCGTAGAAGTTGATCGGCAAAGCGGGCATACAAGCCTGGCTGTGCTAGGTTCCTATTAAGTAATGGCGGTTTGTGCTAAGTAATTCGTAGGGGTAGACCATGCAGCGCAGGTAGGGGGCGGTATAAATGAGGCCGGGCACATATACTGCTCCACGAAACGACACTGTCGCACGTGTGGTTGAATAGACCCCACCCCCCCCCCCCCCCAGCCACCCCCCCGCCGGGTCGGCCCGCCGACCCGCCACGGCATGTAATATGTGTCATGCATCGCCGGGGTATGTGTGAGTGGATGCCCCCCCCCCCCCCCCCCCCCCCCCCATTTACACTTGTGCACTCATTAAGTTTGGGCTGGTTTCGGAGCAGTACATGTACGTATGTATATACATACAATAATGGAACGTATGTAGGACTTGCGCGGAAAGAGGCGGGGCTGGCGGAGTGCATTGGGGGTGCGTAGAGTAGCGTGTTGGTGAGATTCGGGGTGCATCGGACGCCGGATGCCCACCCACCCGGCGTAAAAGACGCGTAATATTCACACTATATTAACACACAGATGTGTGAAAACCGGACATTCCGTGCCGGATGCATGGATGGGAATACGGCGTCCGATGCAGCCAAAACCCCAGCAACACGCTATTCTATGCACCGCCAATGCACTCCGCCAGCACCGCCTCATTCTCTGTCGATTTCGAAAACGCCCTCACATTATCCACCGCTAATTGCAATAATTGCCACCGTGTAATGTTGTCACGATGTGCGCACACAACAACACTTACTACCGGTTCCGACGCGGATGGAGGCGGTGCTTGCGGAGTGCACTGGCGGTGCACAGACTAGTGTGCTGCAAAAAATTGGGGTGCATCGGACGCCGGATGCCCACCCACCCGGCGTAAAAGACGCGTAATATTCACACTATATTAACACACAGATGTGTGAAAACCGGACATTCCGTGCCGGATGCATGGATGGGAATACGGCGTCCGATGCAGCCAAATCCCCAGCAACACGCTATTCTATGCACCGCCAATGCACTCCGCCAGCACCGCCTCATTCTCTGTCGATTTCGAAAACGCCCTCACATTATCCACCGCTAATTGCAATTGCCACCGTGTAATGTTGTCACGATGTGCGCACACAACAACACTTACTACCGGTTCCGACGCGGATGGAGGCGGTGCTTGCGGAGTAGTGCACTGGCGGTGCACAGACTAGTGTGCTGCAAATAATTGGGGTGCATCGGACGCCGGATGCCCATCCACCCGGCGTAAAAGACGCGTAATATTCACACTATATTAACACACAGATGTGTGAAAACCGGACATTCCGTGCCGGATGCATGGATGGGAATACGGCGTCTGATGCAGCCAAATCCCCAGCAACACGCTATTCTATGCACCGCCAATGCACTCCGCCAGCACCGCCTCATTCTCTGTCGATTTCGAAAACGCCCTCACATTATCCACCGCTAATTGCAATTGCCACCGTGTAATGTTGTCACTATGTGCGCACACAACAACACTTACTACCGGTTCCGACGCGGATGGAGGCGGGGCTTGCGGAGTGCACTGGCGGTGCACAGACTAGTGTGCTGCAAATAATTGGGGTGCATCGGACGCCGGATGCCCATCCACCCGGCGTAAAAGACGCGTAATATTCACAGTATATTAACACACAGATGTGTGAAAACCGGACATTCCGTGCCGGATGCATGGATGGGAATATGGCGTCTGATGCAGCCAAGCAAAACCCCAGGGACATGCTATTCTATGCACCCATACCGCCAATGCACTCCATCCGCAACCCCCGCCTCATTCCCAGTCGTACGTGCTTGTGCGCACGCACGGAATGCTTGCACTGCTCCGAAACCACTGTCACATACCCCGCTCATTGGGTACCGATTGCGGCGCATGCACGGCTAGATATTTGTTTACATAAACCCGGGGGGGGGGGGGGGGCACAGCAGTGTCCCGCTACTCAACCTGCATTGGATTAGGGCGACGATTGCAAACAACACGAGGAGGCGCGCATGAACTGCTCCGAAACCACGCGATGTGCCCGGTGACCTCCATATCCGGCACGTGCACCGATGCAAGTAATAAGGACAGGACACCCCCCCCCCTCCCCCCCCCCCGCCAAAGTGGAGGAAGTGTAGGAGTACAACCGGAGCATGCCGTGTTCCATTGTCGCTTATTTACAAGCACGGGCGGTGCTGCCAGACCCGATCGTCTACGGCGGGATGGAGGCGGCAGCGGCAGCAGCAGGAGCCGCAGCCTCAACAACAAGCCGCAGCTCCTTCGCTCTGGCATGGATGCTGGCGTAGTCCTCGTCACTGTACAAATGGTTTGGCAACACAGCGTCACCCCCAAAGTGGGCCACAAACTGCGCCGCCAACTCGTGGTTGCGTTTCTCCGCAGCATCACTGCGGGGGGTGATGTGTGGGTACAGTGCCTCGTTGTAGGCTACCAGGAACGGCGTGTACTGGGTAGGGTCGTCCGCACGGCCGCAGCCAGGCAGTCCCAGAAGGTGCCCCTGCCCGTACAAGCGGACATTGCCACGCCCCTGACACTTGAGACAGGGTTTACCGCCGGGCTTATCAACTGGGGCGCCCGCGGGCCCGCGGTGCGTCGTGTCCGACCCAAACATGTACCCATGGTATTGTTCCATGTAGGGCTTGTTCTCCTCGGGGACACCCATGCCACGCTCCAAGTCCTCCAGGGGCTGCATCAAGTTCTTGTGGCTCGTGATGAAGTTGGCAGCTCCCGGATCAGTCTCCGCCAGCGTCCTCTCCGTGAGGCGGTGATTCTCGTGGCCCTTTTCATATCAACACATGGATGGCACTGAGTCCCCGCCCCCGCCCCCGCCCCCGCTCCCGCCACCGGCGTGGGGGGGGGGGGGGGGGGGGGGGGGGGCGCACCCGGTACCAAATGTGCTTCACGGCATCTGTGAAGCTCACTTCTGGCCCGCGGTACACCTCAGTGGGGCGGCAGTGGCACGTGCATGCAAGGATGGCCTGCAGATTTGGAGCCTGCCCATCAATGTGGGTGATCTGAGCGGGGGCATTCGCCGGGGTGAACAGCAACGCGATCACCGGCCACGACCAAAACCCTGGTGCTAGCTCGCCGGCCTTCTCGGCACCAGCCACGAAAGCGCGCCGCAATTCCAGCAAGGCGGCAAACAAGGCCTTCCTGCAAGGCACACGCTCAGAATAAGCGACGCACGGGTCAAGGGTTGAAGGGAGGGGGGGGGCACCTCTTCATCTGATTCGGCCTTTTGCCGACCAAGGTCTCTGGCGCACTCCTTGCCCAATGCCCTAGCTTCCACGGGTCGACTTTGCCCTCCTTTTCACCGACGTACGGCATCACCTGCGTGTGCTCCGCAATGTCCAACATGTCTTCCGGGGGCAGGATGACCTGTCGGTGTCAGGGGCACACACACGTCAAGCCAAGGCGGGCATCCACTGTGAGATTCAGATGTGACGTAAATGTGCCCTACTGGTGACGAACGACGACATACGGGGACGATACGGGACGGACGAGGGACGTGGATTTCATACCCAGTAGCGACGACTATCGCGCGCGACCTGTAAAGTACTATATGAATTTCTCGTTTCCATAATTTCATCAAATTGATATGCGCACGCGGGCTCGCGTGTCGCCCGCCGACGCGGAGCACCCGGGCTAAGTACAGGCGGATGTACGCACTCATTGCACATCGCCGCACATCGCTGACCGCACATCGCTGACCGCTGACCCCGCGGTGTGCCGCGATGTGCGGCACGACGGGCGGAGGTGTGGGCGGATGTAGGTGGTACGGTAGGTGGTAGGCGGCAGGTGGTGTTCGTAGGTGCGCGTTTTAATGCAGCCGCCCTAACTGCTGATGATTGTGTAACGCCCCAGCACGCGCATGAAGTACGGGGTCGCCTCACGGTCACCGCCGCTCACCGTTGAATCAAGCGCGGACAGCCGCGCACTCGCATCTGTGTTGCCTGCCGGTGGTGGGCTACATCCACCCCAACTCTCAACCCCCCCCCCCCCCCCCGCCCCCCGCGCGCGGCAGCAGGCATGCCGGCAAAGGGATGGATAGCGAGTGTGTCGAAGGATGGCGTGTACACATGCAAGCACTGCCACGGCATCGTGACGGGTAGTAGTGAAAGGACGGCGCGAGAGCGGCACTTCCTAAAATTCCCGAACTGTAGCCACTCGTTGAAGCGTGCGGCTAAGTTGCGCCGCAAGGCCGCCTTATCACAAGCAGCAGCAGCAGGGGCGGCACCAGCAGCAGCAGCAACAGCAGCAACAAGCGCGGCAGCAGGAGTAGCTGCAGCCGTCGGAAACGGCCCGCCGGCGCCGGTCTCGGACGACGGCGGCTCGAAGGTGGACGATGTGATGGGCGTGGGGGAGGACCCCGTTGGCGAAGACGGTATGGACATCGACGCGCCTGCGTGGCCGCCGGCGGGCGTCGAACCCGCGATGAGGGCGCGATATGGAAAGGCGATCCCGGCGACTTCTACATGAAGGTCATCGCCAAGAAGTTCCGGGGAGTATGGCACTACGGCGTGATAACCGGCGTCGTTACCGAGTGGGTGTTGGAGGACTACGGCGGGGCGACCCAGTGGCGCGCTGTTTTCGAGGACGGTGACATTGTGGACCTTCTGCGTTCAGAGGTGAGTGGGCCCGGCCTGCGTGCTGGTGGCACCACTCAACTGCGGTTGTATGGAATCACACGCACCCGCCCGGTCGGCGTGGCAGGTTGTGGAGGCTATGGCGGCTGCCCAGGAGCACCCCCCTGTGGATGCGGACGGGGAGGCTCGCTTGGTAACCGTCCATCAAGGCGATGACTTGTCCAGTGAATCACGCACCTTGCCCGGCGTGCGTTCAACACAACCCGGCTGGCGGAGGCCAAGCAGAACACTGGCTGCCATGGCGTGTGCCATGTGCATGTGGTCCTGGGCTATGTCAGCATGATCAACCTCTTCCCCCTCGCGCCGTTCCACCTGTTTTTTTTTGGCTTGGGAAGGGACTTCTGGAGGAAATTTGTCACCGTGCAGGGCCACATTGGATTCCGAGCTATGAAGCAGGAAGACCGGCGCCATGCTTTAGTCCCGATACCCAGCAACTTTGAACGCGGGTTGCGCCCTTCGTTTGCAGTGTCCAAGAATCGAAAGGTAACCCCCCCCCCCCCCCGGGCGTGGGCGTGGGCGTGGCGTGGGCGTGGGCGTGACGGCATTCCCCTCCATGACTGCAGGGTCAGGCAAGGTGACGGTGCAGTCCGGCTGGGTCATGGAGGACTGCTTGCACCACATGGAAACGTTTTCCATTCTTAACGCCGGTCCGCTGCTCGAGGAGGCCCGGGTGAAGGCGATCATGACCGAGAAGGAGCTTCGCGTCCCCAGGCGGTGCTTGGGCACATGTACAAGCGCATGCAAGGAGCTGCGTGGTTCGTCACGCGGTGGGGGTTGCAGAATGTGGTGACGGAGGAGGACGGCCCCGAGCGCAAGGCGCAGGTGGACGCGCTCACTAGGGAGGGGAGGACTCGATACCCAGCGCGGCGCCAAGGCGCGGCGGCCGGGGCAGCGCGGCGCCAAGGCGCGGCGGCCGGGGCAGCGCGGCGCCAAGGCGCGGCGGCCGGGGCAGCGCGGCGCCAAGGCGCGGCGGCCGGGGCAGCGCGGCGCCAAGGCGCGGCGGGCAGGGCAGCGCGGCGCCAAGGCGCGGCGGCCGGGGCAGCGCGGCGCCAAGGCGCGGCGGCCGGGGCAGCGCGGCGCCAAGGCGCGGCGGCCGGGGCAGCGCCGCGCCAAGGCGCGGGGGCGGGGGCAGCGCCGCGCCAAGGCGCGGCGGCCGGGGCAGCGCGGCGCCAAGGCGCGGCGGCCGGGGCAGCGCGGCGCCAAGGCGCGGCGGCCGGGGCAGCGCGGCGCCAAGGCGCGGCGGCCGGGGCAGCGCGGCGCCAAGGCGCGGGGGCGGGGGGCAGCGCGGCGCCAAGGCGCGGCGGCCGGGGCAGCGCGGCGCCAAGGCGCGGCGGCCGGGGCAGCGCGGCGCCAAGGCGCGGCGGCCGGGGCAGCGCGGCGCCAAGGCGCGGCGGCCGGGGCAGCGCGGCGCCAAGGCGCGGCGGCCGGGGCAGCGCGGCGCCAAGGCGCGGCGGCCGGGGCAGCGGCGGCGCCAAGGCGCGGGGCGGGGGCAGCGCGGCGCCAAGGCGCGGCGGCCGGGGCAGCGCGGCGCCAAGGCGCGGCGGCCGGGGCAGCGCGGCGCCAAGGCGCGGCGGCCGGGGCAAGCGCGGCGCCAAGGCGCGGGGGCCGGGGCAGCGCGGCGCCAAGGCGCGGGGGCCGGGGCAGCGCGGCGCCAAGGCGCGGGGGCCGGGGCAGCGCGGCGCCAAGGCGCGGCGGCCGGGCAGCGCGGCGCCAAGGCGCGGCGGCCGGGGCAGCGCGGCGCCAAAGGCCGCGGCGGCCGGGGCAGCGCGGCGCCAAGGCGCGGCGGCCGGGGCAGCGCGGCGCCAAGGCGCGGCGGCCGGGGCAGCGCGGCGCCAAGGCGCGGCGGCCGGGCAGCGCGGCGCCAAGGCGCGGCGGCCGGGGCAGCGCGGCGCCCAAGGCGCGCGGCCGGGGCAGCGCGGCGCAGCGCGGGGCCGGGGCCAAGCGCGCGCCAAGGCGCGGGCGGCCGGGGCAGCTGCGGCGCCAAAGGCGCGGCGGCCGGGGCAGCGCGGCGCCAAGCGCGGCGGCCGGGGCAGCGCGGCGCCAAGGCGCGGCGGCCGGGGCAAGCGCGGCGCCAAGGCGCGGCGGCCGGGGCAGCGCGGCGCAAGGCGCGGCGGCGGGCAGCGCGGCGCCAAGGCGCGGCGGCCGGTGGCAGCGCGGCGCCAAGGCGCGGCGGCCGGGGCAGCGCGGCGCCAAAGGCGCGGCGGCCGGGGCAGCGCGGCGCCAAGGCGCGGGGGCGGGGCAGCGCGGCGCCAAGGCCGGCGGGGGCCGGGGCAGCGCGGCGCCAAGGCGCGGCGGCCGGGGCAGCGCGGCGCCAAGGCGCGGCGGCCGGGGCAGCGCGGCGCCAAGGCGCGGGGCCGGGGCAGCGCGGCCAAGGGCGGCGGCCGGGGCAGCGCGGCGCCAAGGCGCGGCGGCCGGGGCAGCGCGGCGCCAAGGCGCGGCGGCCGGGGCAGCGCGGCGCCAAGGCGCGGCGGCCGGGGCAGCGCGGCGCCAAGGCGCGGCGGCCGGGGCAGCGCGGCGCCAAGGCGCGGGGCCGGGGCAGCGCGGCGCCAAGGCGCGGCGGCCGGGGCAGCGCGGCGCCAAAGGCGCGGCGGGCCGGGGCAAGCGCGGCGCCAAGGCGCGGCGGCCGGGGCAGCGCGGCGCCAAGGCGCGGCGGCCGGGGCAGCGCGGCGCCAAGGCGCGGCGGCCGGGGCAGCGCGGCGCCAAGGCGCGGCGGCGGGGGCAGCGCGGCGCCAAGGCGCGGCGGCCGGGGCAGCGCGGCGCCAAGGCGCGGCGGCCGGGCAGCGCGGCGCCAAGGCGCGGCGGCCGGGGCAGCGCGGCGCCAAGGCGCGGCGGCCGGGGCAGCGCGGCGCCAAGGCGCGGCGGCCGGGGCAGCGCGGCGCCAAGGCGCGGCGGCCGGGGCAGCGCGGCGCCAAGGCGCGGCGGCCGGGGCAGCGCGGCGCCAAGGCGCGGCGGCCGGGGCAGCGCGGCGCCAAGGCGCGGCGGCCGGGGCAGCGCGGCGCCAAGGCGCGGCGGCCGGGCCGGGCGCCAAGGCGCGGCGGCCGGGGAGCCGGCGCCAAGGCGCGGCGGCCGGGGCAGCGCGCGCCAAGGCGCGGCGGCCGGGGCAGCGCGGCGCCAAGGCGCGGCGGCCGGGGCAGCGCGGCGCCAAGGCGCGGCGGCGGGGCAGCGCGGCGCCAAGGCGCGGCGGCCGGGGCAGCGCGGCGCCAAGGCGCGGCGGCCGGGGCAGCGCGGCGCCAAGGCGCGGCGGCCGGGGCAGCGCGGCGCCAAGGCCGGCGGCCGGGGCAGCGCGGCGCCAAGGCGCGGCGGCCGGGGCAGCGCGGCGCCAAGGCGCGGCGGCCGGGGGCAGCGCGGCGCCAAGGCGCGGCGGCCGGGGGCAGCGCGGCGCCAAGGCGCGGCGGGCCGGGGCAGCGCGGCGCCAAGGCGCGGCGGCCGGGGCAGCGCGGCGCCAAGGCGCGGCGGCCGGGGCAGCGCGGCGCCAAGGCGCGGCGGCCGGGCAGCGCGGCGCCAAGGCGCGGCGGCCGGGGCAGCGCGGCGCCAAGGCGCGGCGGCCGGGGCAGCGCGGCGCCAAGGCGCGGCGGCCGGGGCAGCGCGGCGCCAAGGCGCGGCGGCCGGGGCAGCGCGGCGCCAAGGCGCGGCGGCCGGGGCAGCGCGGCGCCAAGGCGCGGGGGCCGGGCAGCGCGGCGCCAAGGCGCGGCGGCCGGGGCAGCGCGGCGCCAAGGCGCGGCGGCCGGGGCAGCGCGGCGCCAAGGCGCGGCGGCCGGGGCAGCGCGGCGCCAAGGCGCGGCGGCCGGGGCAGCGCGGCGCCAAGGCGCGGCGGCCGGGGCAGCGCGGCGCCAAGGCGCGGCGGCCGGGGCAGCGCGGCGCCAAGGCGCGGCGGCCGGGGCAGCGCGGCGCCAAGGCGCGGCGGCCGGGGCAGCGCGGCGCCAAGGCGGCGGCGGCCGGGGCAGCGCGGCGCCAAGGCGCGGCGGGCCCGGGGGCAGCGCGGCGGCCAAAGGCGCGGCGGCCGGGGCAGCGCGGCGCCAAGGCGCGGCGGCCGGGGCAGCGCGGCGCCAAGGCGCGGCGGCCGGGGCAGCGCGGCGCCAAGGCGCGGCGGCGGGGCAGCGCGGCGCCAAGGCGCGGCGGCGCGGGCAGCGCGGCGCCAAAGGCGCGCGGCCGGGGCAGCGCGGCGCCAAGGCGCGGCGGCCGGGGCAGCGCGGCGCCAA